>JABCMJ010018702.1:0-21978 GCA_014822125.1 Arbutus unedo | reverse complement strand
AAGCAAGAGAAAAAAATAGACAGAAGAAGAAGAATGGGAAATAAAAGTAAAAGAAATAGAAAAAGAGAGAAAGAGAGAGAGAATGAGTGGGTAGAGAGAGAGACGTGAGAGTAGGAGAGAGAATAAGTGGGTAGAGACGGAGACGTCAGAGTAAGAGAGAGAATAAGTGGGTAAAGATAAAAAAAAATTAAGAAATAGAGAGATGAAGAGGAGTATAATTTGAATACAAGAGATAGAGTTCAAATGAAATTTAAATACCCGAATGGTTATCGAATTAGATAATTATGAGTAAAATAATTAATAAATATAATATAATATCAAAAAAAAATCAATCAAATAACTCCCTAAAAGATTTAACAAACTTGGACAGAATAAAAGTGAAAGAATAATTATAAATCAAAGTAATTAAATATAATAATAATGAAATTCAACAACTTATCTAAAATCAAATATATTTATTTATTTATTATTATTATTTGTTCAAATAATAAAAAATTACTTCAAGAAAATACGGGTCGTTACATTTACTATATTAGTGATCTGTGTTTGTTAATCTGTTTGGATGAGCTAGTTTTTGCGTAGGAACCCTAACCCAGAATTTGAAAAAAACGAAGGCTCGCTTGAGCAGCCTCGAGTGAGCTCTAGCCTGCTCGAGTGACCTCTCTGATTTTGTTAAATTCTGCCCTAAGGCCTGATTTTTCAGTATCCAAAATCTAGTAGCTCGCTCGAGCGAGTTATAGGCCTCTCGAGTGGCCTAGTGAAAAACAAGCAATTTTGGCAGAATGTTAAAGTTGTTTTCTGATCATGTTCTACGCTTCTGGTTTCTATTTTTCAGACTGTTTAAATACTGATTTTACACATTGCACATGTATCCACAAATAATTGTTTGTACATGGATTGTCTATGAGGAGTATACATATAATTGCGCAATGTGATTGTTAGAACTTTGAAAACCATGAGATAAGTTGTTGGAACACGATGTGATTATGAGATACGTTAATCGTATGATAGTGATATTGTTGTGATTGTTTTGGGTTCAGCAGTTGTGCTGCCCGAGATTACGGATGGATGATGTTGTAACAATTGCAGTGTTAGTAGAGTTTATAGTTCTTAGATAATTGTACATGATATGTGTAATTGGGGTTTAACGGAAAAACTTATAAATATGTTAGGGACACTAGTTCGAACGACACCTAAATAAGGCAGTGAAGAGTATTGTGTGTCATAAAGTAGAGAACACCGTATAAATTTGTGTGAGAAGTTTAATAGAAACTGATAACCTAGTGTGGTTGGCTTGGTGTGGCATGTTTATGTGTTGTGAGATACCTGTTGTGATTTGATTTAAGGACCCCTACTAGGAGGAGTTGGAGATGGTAGAGGGTGATTTCGGGGACGCTTGCGAAGGTAGCTCCGAACTCCGTGGGAATGACGACTAGTGTACTGCGTGTCTTTTAGTCTATTAGAAAAAGTGACTAAAGTACATAGAGACTGAACCTAGTGACGTCATGTTTGCGAGATCTAGATAAGGTGAGATAGGTATTGATTTGAGAGAATGGTAGAAGATTCTTTCTTTGTCGAGTTATGATTCGAATTATGATCTACGGGTAGGTAAGGACTAGTCAATACCAACTAAGAGCCATACGCTAGTGTCTAAGGGAGGGTATGGTATACTTTATGGTGTACCTAGAAACATAAAATGATCTAATAAAATTTTGAATCCCCATTGCCAGGTATAGTTTCATCTCTATCATCCGAATCCCCAGTTACCAAGGTGTTAGTGTTTTTCGCTTATTAATTATTGTTATGTTTATTATCTCAACTGTTTAGCATATATATTTGTTGCATGTTGTATCACCCATTATGAGAGCACAAATACAAGTGAGATCATGATCACTTTTTATTTTAAATTCTGAAAGAATTTTTTTGTTTCAATTATGTAACTGAATAAGGGAGGACCTCCCTTTTCTCTCCTCTTCCTTCTCCGTTAAGAAATGAGAGAGAGTCTTCTCCATTAAGAAAAAAGAGACCAACCATTTGTTTGTCCGGAGATAAACAAGCATTTAAATTTATGAGAGCACAAATACAAATGAGATCATGATCACTTTTTATTTTAAATTCTGAAAGAATTTTTTTGTTTCAATTATGTAACTGAATAAGGGAGGACCTCCCTTTTCTCTCCTCTTCCTTCTCCGTTAAGAAAGGAGAGAGAGTCTTCTCCATTAAGAAAAAAGAGACCAACCATACATTTCTACTTAAGTACTATTTATTTGTCCGGGGGACCAACCATACATTTCTACTTAAGTACTATTTGTTTGTCCGGAGATAAACAAGCATTTAAATTTGCTATAAAGTAGTGATCTACCAAACATATACTTAAAATCATTATGTAATTAATTTTAATTGTAAGTCCCCAAACAGTAAACCCTAGCGACCAGTTTAGGAGCGGTAAAAATTATGAAAGAAATATGGTGGAAATAATAAAAAAAGAATATAGTAAAAGGAGATATTTATTATAAAGGGATGAATAGTTATAAATAGTTAATTTGAGTGTTTTTTGAGAAAAAAATGATAAATATGAGCATGTGAATGTCATTCTTGTAATTAATAATAATATTTGCGTAAATAGAATGTGGATATAGAAGATGGATAAGATATAAATAGAGAGAGGGATGTCCAAATTTTATCCTCCTCTAGACAGATAAAATATGAAACAAGTTTCAAAACTGCTAACAAACTCTGAATATAATACCCCGAATTATCATATTCGGGATTTAATTTTTATACCTTTTCTTTGAACTCAAACAAAAACTTTTTAAAGTTGATATTATGGTTGTAGGTCCTTAAAAATGAATATTGAGATTTGATTTTAGTTTTTTCCACATAAAAGTTGCCATTCACACTCGTTGAGGATGAGCCTTTCCAAACACGCATTGAGGATTAATTTTGAAAAGTTGAGTCTCTAATAGAAAGCCACTTTATAGAGATGCGACTTTTTTAAATAGGTATATGAGTGTCAGTTTTTAATTTGGACGGAGTACGAATTTTTTTATGTGATGATTCTTCATAGAATAACGTTAGTGGGATTCTCCGCAGTCTTACGCTAATTTTATGTGACGATTTGAGCTATTTATTTAGCAGATTATAATTCCTATGTAAAAAATCAAATTCGATTACAACAAATGCTTGATTAAATTATATTTATTTTATGAATAATGTATTACTTTTAAGATAAATATAATTCGTTGATGTTTGATCAAAATAAACAATTAAATTGGTCAAAATGAGATCACAATCTATTTGGCTTAAATTACCTATACTAATTATTTTTTTATCTTTATTAAACAAAATTGTATTCTGTTATTTTTTTAGAATTTTTTAGTTTGTCTCTACAAAATAAATTTAACAAATATAAAATTATGTTTAAAAGTTAAAAAAATCAATAAAGACAAAAAATAAGTCAAATTATTTTTTAATTTTTAAATAAATTTTATACTTTTCTGAAATTTCTTATCGAGATTAACCACAATCAACAAAAAAAAAAACAAATGCAAAACAAAAATTATAAAATAATTCAAATAAATATAACAAAATAAAAAAATAAAAATCTAATAAATGTCGCAACCAAATGAATCATCTTCTTGTCCCTCGTATGAGAAGATTTTAAAGAGATACTCTTTACTTAAAAAATTCAAGTGAGTTGGTCTCAAATTATTTTAACTGTGATAATTATTAAATTATTATTTAATTAATTTTTAATTTTTAATTTTGAATTAATTTTTTGATGATTATCAGATAAGAGATTTTATTAAAGTATAAAATTATTTTTAAAAATTAAAAAAATTAGCAAATACATAATTTATTTTGACTTATTTTTCGTTTTTAATAAATTTTTAATTTTTAAATATAATTTTTAACTTTTTAGATTATTTTGAGAGAATTAGTTGTCAACAAATTTTTTATAAAAGAAAAAACAATTTAAAAAAGGACTTTTGTTCTGTTGGGCAGCACTATACGTCGTCGTGTCTGACACGGAACTGCTATTATTCTATTGCGCGAGTGTTGTCCCACTCGTCCCATCTTTCCAATTCCATAAATCCCAAATTTTTGTGCGGAGGTTTAGGATTAGGGTTTGCGCATTTGAACGACCATAACCCAAACGCGAAACGCAAGCGCCGTCTATCATCACTTTCAATTTCCATGGCATCGACGCCTCCACCACAGAAACAACAACCGAGCAGCGGCGGCAGCGGTAGTTCGGTTTCGAAGCCGGGGATGAGGAAGCCGGTGTTCGTGAAGGTGGATCAGCTGAAGCCGGGGACCAATGGACACACTCTCACCGTCAAAGTAGTCAGCTCCAACGCCGTTTTGCAGCAGAAGAAAGGCCGCAACTCTCAGCTACTGGGACGCGGCGGCGGCGGTCAACCTCGCATCGCTGAGTGCCTCATCGGTGACGAAACCGGCACAATTCTCTTCACAGCCCGTAACGAACAAGGTCCTCTCTCTCTCTCTCTACGTTTATGTGTGTGCGTAATGAATGTAGATATATTTGGATGTATATCCACATTTGTTACATCTTAATGTTAAAGCTGTCCATCACTCCGTGGTTAATAATCTAACAAGGTATAAGAGCAAGTAATAAATCCTTTGTTCAAAACCTCACTCGCCACGAATTAAAAATAATTGCCTTGATCGGATATTATTTGATATAATTAATACTGGTTTAGCATGTCGGTGGAGAGTTAGGTCACACGTAATGATGCATGTGAAATATTACTACGGAAGCTTCTCATTTCTCTCATACTCGATCGGTTGGTGCTTACGATTGGTGTATTTTTGTGAGTTTGCGTCTTCCTATGGTTTATTATGTGCCTGTCTGGCATTCGACTTTTTAACTTTGTTTCATGGTTCATTGATCACTTGAGTGTACAGTTTTTTCGTATGTATATAAGTTTGTTTTTTTGTTATATGTATTTATATTTATGCATATAAATCGAAATTTATGACATCTACATAATGGGCTGGGATACTATATCAGTGTATTGAAATATTGGGTACGAATTATTTGTGCTTTCCTTTTTGGTCCAAAGAGGAGCTTAGTGGTGTTTATGTATTTGATTTTGTAGACTCTTAAACTCAGTCAACAGTTCAAAGCGGATTGATTTGTGATTTTTGAGGTACATTTTGAAATTATCAGGACGTATTTATGAATAACGATGCACGCTCGGATAAGTTTGCCAGTTTTATGCGTACTCTTACTCCTTTATTTAGCTATTTAGTCTTTTTTTACTGCGCTGACGAGAGTGTTAATGCCCCTATAAAAAGAAATGATGTGGGTTTGGTAAAGCGTTTTCCTTTTCTTTCCTCAATTCTACTGGAGATTATTGGGATTAAGTAAATCATAAGTATATGTTATAACTTTTCGCAAGACCTCAAGCTTCTAGAAATGACAGACTATCCCCCGGATTTATAAGGGTGTAGTATTGCTCTCCCATTGTATCCAAAAAAAAAACTCCTCATTTAACTTTGCAAGTTCGCATTAATGACATGGATTGGGAGGCCGAAGTCACAAATCTTGAATGCCAATATCATAAACTGATCTTTAATAAGATAAATGTAGCTGTGGTGTGTGCGTGACATTCCTTTTTTTGACCCTGTTTTAATTTGCGGGATCACCAAATGTACATTTGGAATTTGTAAATACAATTTTTGGCATGTGAACATGAATTCAAGATATCTGCATATGAATGGGGGATTTGCAGTTGCCATACTTCGTACTTCATACTTCATACATGTGTTTACGGGGTACATAATGTGAGGTGCTTTGTTGTCAAAAGAGGTGCTCAATGGTGTTTATATCTGAGATTAGTTGAGTCTATTTCCATCCACAGTTCAAATGAGTTGATTTTCCAGTTACAAAGTTAGATCATTCGAAAGTGGTTTTCAATATTGTTGCATTTACTTTTGTGATTCTGTGCCTTTGGATGAACTGTGCTTTCATGAAGTGGGAAATTTACTGAATTTAGTTGTCCAGAAGTACACAAAGTCTTTAAATGCAATTTCCAAATATGGTTTGACTGAGCACGTTTGATTTGTGTTTTTGATATATGTTGATCATTACGTTTGTTTTCATTATCCTCCAAGTTATGAGTTGTCAATGTTTTTTGCAGCATAGATGAGAACTTTAACGCCTCTTTTCTTAATTGTCTTATTTCCTGCTGAAGAAAATTTGGTAAAGTTTTCCATGGGTGGTGGTTCTCTGTTTTGCTTTGTGGTGCTGATAGCTCCTCCTCCTCCAAAAAATGGCTTCATCTTTTTGCAGTTGACCTTATGCAACCAGGCACCACTGTTATTCTTCGTAATGCGAAGATTGACATGTTCAAAGGGTCTATGCGGCTTGCTGTTGACAAATGGGGCCGCGTTGAGGTTACTGAGCCAGCAAAGATCATAGTTAAAGAGGATAACAACCTGTCTCTCGTCGAGTATGAATTGGTCAACATTGTTGAAGAATGATTGGAATTTCTTGAAAGTTGGCGTTTTTTGGGTATCCAAGTATTGTATGAAGTTTGTCAAGCTAATGATTTGTTTTGCTGGGGGGGTACATTTTTTTGTTTCTGGTGGATGGTTTGGTATACAAATTCGCTAGATTGAGCATGGCAATCTTAACATGTAGTGGGAACCAATGTCAGTCTCTGGTTAGTATGTAAAAAGAATTGTGCTTTGTGTGATGCTAAAAAATTCTCTCCGAGGTGAGCCGTACGTGCCAGGAGTGCATATAACACTATATGTTTGGGCTTGTGGTTCTTATTGTTTGCAAGTGACGGTTTGTTGTATGATAAGTTTTTAAAATTTCTTTTTTTGTTGTTGTTGTTGTGCTATATGTTTTTCTATTTTCTGCTTTATTTAGAGGTGATGAGATGAGGTTTCAATGGAATTTGGAGAATGTAGCGTGTTATTGACCTTCTAGTTTCTGGCCGCAGTAGATTGTATGAATGTTTAAGCAACAGAGTATAAGTAGTTCTATTAGGTAAAGGGCTCTCATTCCTGCAGTAAGATCAGTTTTGTTACAGTACCTAGTTCAGTCCAGAGTCGATAGTCAAATGATGCATCACTTCTTGTGTTCTATTAGACCTAGGTTATTTACGTTGTTCAGCTGATTGTTAAGATTGTTGCTTAGAAGTTAATCATCCATCATCTCGAGGTATTATCTGTGTTTATAGCTGCTTTGTTGTCTGATATTCGGCATGTTACTAGTTGTACACCATTGCTTCTCCATCTTGTACCCGTATTTGGTAGAAGAAATTTCAATTGTCACATAACAAGATACTTGTTTACGATTTATTTGTTAGTGATCAAAATGATCAAAATTTTAAAAGGGATGTGACAAATATAGTAGTGGATATAGTAGGAGAGGTTTATTATAAATGGTTGAATAGTTATAAAAGAGTTTGATTGCGTAGTTTTTGAGAAATAAGGATACCGTAGATATGAGTAAGTAGATGGTATTATTGTAATTAATAATGATATTTATGTAAATAGAAAGGATGTAAAGGGAATAAGATATGGATAGAAAGAGATATAATAATTTTTTCTCATTTCAAAGGAATAAAATTGTATTTCAAATATCATCCGTGGTTATAAAAAAAAATAAATTCTGAATATGACAATCTAAATAACTATATTTAGAATGATAAGCAATTAACTCTCTTTTGACTGCTAATACACACGGCCTTCATGCATTACACCATGATTTTTCTTGGGTTCATCATCTGTAGGTATGATCCATTGTTTTGTTAGCTAAAGGTGCTGGGCTCTTTGCAATGGTGTGAACTGTGAACTGCAACATGGTCAGGGAATTGATTTGTAAAACTCTAACTTTTCGTTACATTATTTAAATTATTTTTAAATTATTTGTATAAAGTAAATATTTAAAAGAAATAACATAATTTTTTTTCCTATAAAAAATTATAAAATTCAAAACTTCTAATGGTGCAACAACTCGATCCTGTTGAATTCTCTCCATCTTCATCGTCTGACTCTTCCATCTGCTCTTCTAAATCTAGCATAAAACGCTAGGAGCAGAGAAATTGCTCCAATTAGTAATGAAACTTAGTAAGAAAATATACTCGAAAAATTAGACCCAAAGATAACCACATGTACAATGGGTATATATGAATATAACTGAACAACATTAATAACAGATATTGAAATATCACACACAGTAAAAGAACATGTAAATAAATTATGATCTTTTTTTTTCTTTTTAACAGGTCGACACCCTGGAAATCAAATCCATAACAATTCGACCTGACAACCAGTGGAAATTCAACCCAACTCGGAAACATAATCCTTGTACCGTTCGACGCGTCAAGACCGTCCAACACACTAAGCAGAGTTCAATGCATCAAGACCATTCAGTACTCTGATCAGGTACAGTACAACGCATCACAACCGTTCAACACACCGAGTACAGTACAATGTATCTAGACTTTTCAACACACAAAGTACAATTCAACGCATTTAGATCGTCCAGCATCTTGAGCACAGTACAATGTATTGTGATCGTTCAGCACCTCGACTGACATCCACTAAAGACTCGTTGGCATCCCAAACGATCTCAAGATTATATAACCAATCGCCATTTCAATTTTATTTTCATTGGCTTTATTTGTCTCTATTAGTGACCACATTTTACTGACCAACCAATCATTCTTCATTTCCTAAATTTCAGATATCATACAAGCCAATGTCCAATGTCCCTAATGTATAAACTAAATTTTCTCCAAAAGTTCAATTGTGTCAAATCTACGAAAATTCGGATAATATAATGGCTATAAACTAAACATCTAGCAACGTGACAACTACTTTGTTAAATTTTCCAACAACACGACGACAGTTATCCCCCTTGAGAAAGTTTCTAAGCTCGTATGCACATCACATATGTATACGTTTATCCAACCGATTAAATCTGATTTGATATATCATATAGAAATTATAATATACAATTTTTAACAGTACTCATGTTAAGTTCAAATCATCACCAACATGTTAAATTAAATAAGAAAGCAGCGGCTGCACCTTGTAAAGAAAAGAACAAACTAATTTTCTTAAAACAATAGTCAAGACATCCAAATCAGCTATTGTTTTTATTAGACTATAAGTGTACACTTACATAGTAAATCCCCGAAAGTATGATTCATATAACTACATTAAAGATTGAAAATCTATTTAAGAACACATACTTAGAAAATAGAATTTGGGTTTAGATAACTCATTTTTAACTTCAATTCAACCAATTGAGAGACCATACGATAGCCCACCACTAGATCTTAAGCAAGACCATTCTTCAACTAGTACTTAAATTGCTAACACTTGAAAACTCATTAGAAAACTAGAGACTTTCCAACAAAAATTGATCAATGGAGTTCACTTATAGTTAGGGACCCAACAATGATAAAAATAAAATAAATAAAAGATCAAACTAGAAGTTAAGCTGTAATTGTCCTAAAATAAATACAAAATTGGAACACAAAAATGAAAGTACTTGACTTGCTTAAATTTGTAAAACAGAGAGAAATTAATAGAAATATTGCCCGAAATGAGGAAAGAACTTGATTTGATTATGATGAGATAAATGATGCAAGAATTTGTGAGCAGTGTAGCAAATATTACAGAATAACACATGGGGAAAAAACATTACTACATGTTAATCCGAACATTTCAAACCTCATAATGTAATTTCATCGAACATATGTTGTGTATATTTCTGGGTTCTTGAGTAGAAATTAACGGAGGTCTAACCTCTTTGCACAATCCTCACACTAATTAACAGTTTAGATATGAAGCCCTACCATTTGGTTTTTTTTTCTCATTTGACATAAAAAAAAACTAATCACTCTCACTGGTTAAAACATAAAACACAACAAATTGGTTTATGAGTTTCTTGTTTCAAAATTGGCAACATGATTTGAACCAAAATTATATCGATTAAAAACAGATACACATCACCTAAAGATTAAAAGATAAAATTATAGCAGAACCTCCTCCTCACGAACCTCTCTTTCTCTCACTATCTAACCACTCATCTCCAAGACCTCTCTTCCATATTTTGATGCAGGAATACGTGCATGTAAAAACCCATCAGAGAAGTCGAGGTTTTTTTTAATTTCTTGTAGCACTAGGTAACCTTTCCCTTAATTTTACCCATAAAATGTCATCATTGACCCCATAGCTCCCACATTCACTCGCCATTTAACTTCATCAAAACCATAAAAAGAAAATAGATTTCAAAAGATTCCCACGGTGGTGGAAAAATTACGAGGAAAGGGGGAACATTTATTCAATGCTTCTCGCCCCTTATCGTCCACGCAAATCTCCACCGTCAATCAAAAAGTAAATGCTAAGTGACTAAATTAACCAAAATAGTTGTAAATTTTATTAAAACTTTATTCTTGTTACATTATAAATTTGTGGTCGCTATATGAGTAGTTTGCTCTCTGTATTGTCAATTATCTTTGATCTGGGCATCAAGCAGCCTTCTGCCAAGTCTCCGTGAAGGGACTTGCTAAGACATTGACATTGATACTGTGTTCGGATCAGAGACGTGATAATGTCATACGTAAAGTTTGGTCCTTGGGTGGAAGCGATTGCTTTGTCAAATAATTGCCCCCATTCATTTTTTTTTTTTTTTAAATCTTATTGGTGTCAAACACATGCCCATAGGAATAGCAATTAGGCACACTTTGATGCTGCTTCCATCAAATTGTTGTCAAACACATGCCCATAGGAATAGCAATTAGGCACACTTTGATGCTGCTTCCATCAAATGATTTTCTAAATGTTCTCCTAATATTATGTTTGGATGGAAGATTTGTCAAGGAAATCACAAATAAAGATGAATGCGAAAGCGAAACAGGCAAAAAAATGTCCGAGGGGTCTAAGCCAAGCCTGTCTTTAATGATCACTAAATGATTTTCAATCCAATGAGACCGTATAAAACTAGAACAAAAACCCTCATTTCACTCGCAGCCAACCCACCCCCAAAGCTGCTTAAAGCACTGAGTGGCAGCATTATAACAATTATTGCAAAGCTACCGAGGTGTTGCATGCAGCATAACTGCCGATACTTCTATGGTTTCAGAAAAGAACCAGGAAAACAAGTGATTCATTACATTACGATACCTATTTTCTGTTGATCAGAGTGGGTTGACCGTTGATTAGACAAGAATCAAGCAAATAATGCCTTGACCAGAGCCTCACAATGTCCACTGATTGTTCGGGGAAACTATGATCAAATGCAGCATCTCAACAAACTTACAATCATCCATCTACAATGCAAGAACAGAAGAATAAACTTATGGACGGTATTAGAAATGAACAATCAACAAATCTGCGGCTGCAATAAGAAGTCAGAAAGAGGTGTAAACGGAACAAGAAATAAACTTCATTGTCAGCTGCTAGCTGTGTAATTAAGTTGCAAAGAAGAAGTGTCCAATAATAGAAGCAGGATCATAACACAACGGCCAACCCAAATTCAACCAATGACTGGTAATCACAGCCCTAAACAAGGAAAAACGCAGGTCAGAAAAAGGAAACGAAAGAGATCAAGAAAGCAGGGAGCATGGACTTCCAACTAAGCTGAAAGTCTGTATTGGATGAGTGAAACTCATCATCAACAATAAAGACCCTTGATTCTGATAGACGAGAAAAGATTAGTGTTCTATAACTATTCCATTCAATCGATTAAAAAATAATACAAGGCTGAGACGATTTATATAGGCTAACTGTATTAACTCTAATGAGACAAAAAGGCTATAAGATCCTTGAACTAAAAGATAAATAAACAATAAATAAATAACGCTTCATGTGCTTAATGCTACTTTCACACACTCCTTCAAACTCGGGATGCAAGGGCCAAAAGTATCGTGAGTTTCCCAAGCAGAAATCGGAACCGAACAGTTATGTAAGTCTTAATAAAGAACTCGGCCAACTGAAATGACAAACAATCTCAATCGGCTTGAGTACCGATTTTTCTATTGGTACAGTACGTACGTATCGGTACCGGTCATATATATATATATATAAACCAAATAGAGAGCCAACAAAAATTAATCTTTTTTCTTAACTATCAATTTATGGCCTGGTATTTAAAACGATATGCTATTAGAGGTATCTGGTACCGTTTTTACGCCAAAACAATTCGTACCAGCTGGTACAATACGTTATTGATAGCCTTGGACACAAATTGGCTGACAATATGGACGACATGAGCGATATCGTGACGAGTAACAGTAAGATATACCAAGCAACCAATTCTCGATAATCAGTAGAATTATCGAGGATAACACCATCAAGAGCAAAAAACTTTGCATGCAATTCCATAGGACTGTTGACAACCTTGTCATAAATGAGATTGGCATGATGAAGAACATTAGTTGCATATTTGGTTTGCACATTTGGTCCGGGATAAGAGATAACCTTTTAGAGATGAAGACACCTTGATAACTAGAAAATAATGAAAGAAGACCTGAATCCTTCATCTCCAACTCACTGTGACTTTACCTCACTAATAGTAGCAAAATTAGAACTCGTGATAGCCATGTCATCCACATATAACAGGAGAAGGACTAAACTTGTAGAAGATCGACGAATAAAAAGAGTAGAATCATGCATACTAGGTTGGAAACTAATCTGTAGAGCAATAGATTGAAACTGCTCATACCAAGCACAGTGAGACTGCTTGAGACCATAAAGAACACGACGAAAACGACAAACAAGTCCAGAAGAATGAGAAAGTCACGATGGTGAGCGCATATAGACTTCTTCAGATAAGTACCCATCAAGAAATGTATTCTTAATATTCAATTAAAAGAAAGGCCACTGGTGAGCAGCCCACAAAGATCAAAGTGCGAACTGTGATCGTCTTAGCAACAGGAGCGAAAGTCTACTCGTAATCAATTCCATATTCTCAAGCCAATCCCTTAGCAACTAAGCAAGCTTTATACTACTCCAAAGAACAATCAGAATGAATTTTGCCTTTTTACACCCATTTGCAGTCAATGAAAATTTTCTCGATTAGTAGAGATATCAAATCTCAAATTTAAGTTTTAGCAAGGGCAGTAAACTCATCATTCATGGCATGCACCCAATTAGGATTATTACAAGCTTCTTTATATGACATGACTTCAAAATAAGTATGAATACAAGAGAGAAAAGAACGGTAGGACGAATAGAAACAAGTATTAGTAAAACCAAGTCTTATTGGTGGACGACGTTCACAAGTACAATAATGATGGTCAGATGGATCAAGATCCAAAGAGGTAGGTTGATGGGCTGTGGAGTCGAAATTCGGAGCTAGAGCAAGAGAAGCAACACAATGACGAGAGTAGACTAAAGGAAAGGTCGGAAATAAGATAGAAATAAAAGGAACGGGAAGATTATATATTTCGAGAGTAGAGATGTACTCCTCAGAGGGCATATCAGCATGAAATGGATCAATAAAAACTAAGTCTTCCTTAGCAACATGTGCTAGTTTGGGTGGAAGGGAGAAGCATTGCAAACGCTCGAGAAAAGTAACATGCCTAGACACATACAACTTCTTAGTCACAGGGTCATAGCAACGATAACGGTTCTGATTGATGTTGTACCCTAAGAAAACACAAAGAGCACAACAAGCACTAAGCTTATTGTGGTCCCTCTTAAGGAGAAGGACAAAGCAACTAGAACCAAACACACAAAGAACGGAAAAATTGAGAAGCTAACCATAGAGACACTCGTACGAACAAGTACTAGAGAGAAGAGAAGTAGGCATCTGACTTAGAAGATAGGCTACAGTGAGCACAACTTCACCCCAAAACACAAGGGAAACATAGGACGAGAGAAAAAGAGATCTAATAGTGTTTAGGAGATAACGATGCTTTCTCTCAGCTCGACTATTTTGGACGGGAGTATCAGAACAAGAGAATTGTGAAATAGTCTCACGAGTCTCTAGAAAATTTGTAAAATAAAAAAAAAGTATTCTCCACCTAAACCAGACCGAAGTAGAACACTAAGTTTGCACCATAGTGTGAAAATTACGATAAACGTTAAAAAAGTCAAATTTGTGTGTCAGCAAATAAGTCCATATATACCTACTATAATCATCGACAAACCTACATAATACATAGAATCACCCTTGGTTGCAATTGGAGAAAGACCCCACAAATTAGTGTGAACAACTTGACAAAGGAGAGGTAGAAATAGAATTACTTTATTAAACGACAAAGCAGACATTTTAGCAAACTAACAACCACTGCACTTAAAAATGTTCCTAATAGAGATTGTACACAAAAGACTAGACTTAACTAGAAGTTTCAAACGCTTACAAGACAAATGTCCTAATCTAGAATGCTAAAGATAAAAAGTAGACAATTTCTCATCTAAAGAAAAAGACAATAAGTAAGTGGAAGTAGACTTTATAGGAGTATGCAAGCCTTCAAAGTATAGAGGTCACTAACTGTACGGTTGGTCCCAATCTCCTTCTTGGACGCCAGAAAAAGAGAACAAAACATCAAAACCCGAATCAAACAGTTGACTTATCAAAATACGGCTTAAAGATAATTGAGGCACATAAAAGACATTGGGTATGGGCAACAAAAGAGATGCGATGGGGAGAATAGAACCGATAGAAACAACATGCATACGGGATCCATTTGTGATGGCAATACTAATGGGGGAAGTAGGGAAAATACAGTTACTAAGAAGAGACAAATTAAGAGTTATATGTTTGGAAGAACCAGAATAAAAAATTCATGTTGTGGGTAAAATATCTGTGGTGTTAGGGCCATCCAAACCGGGGTGAGTGATAGTCATAGCAGAAGCTTGTTGAGGACCCCTTTCGATGGTAGCCATGAAAGCTTGAAACTATTGATACTATGAGATGAGAGGAAGGATGAAGCACTGTAAGAAGTAGATACTGTAAGGGCTATTGGAGAATAATGGAAGAGTTGTGGTGGTCAAGAAAGTGACGGAGCAATCGAATGAGAAGAGTTGCGTCCCTTATATTGAACAAATTTAGGACACGCATTCTTCCAATAGCCCTTCTAATGACAAAAGCTACATTCATCCGTAGCTACAACATGTTTAGGCTTCTTAGTGACTTTAATTAGATGTAAAGATGGCGTAGGTAGGATACGTACCAAATACTGACTAAATGGAGCAGCTAGAGTAGCACAGACAGACAAAGCGGGAGATACAGCTTAAGACACTTTGAACCTAGTTTCCTTGGCAATACATTCACAAACTGCGCCATCAACTGAGGGTAAGAGAGACCGATGTAAAATAGCCCAACGAAGAGACTTAAACTAATCTCGAAGAGCCATGAGAAATTGCAGAAGACATTGGTTCTCACGATAGTGTCATAGCTATCAAGTAAATGCAAGTCTAAAGATTCTCGAAGATCTAGAGTGGACTAATCTCAATAATTAGTCATCTCATTGTAAAATTCCTTAATTGATTTATCCTTTTGAATGACACTCTGGATAGAAATTTCAAGCTCATACTGCTTAGCAAAATTCAATTCAAGATAGATAGTCCGTAAAATAACCCCGCACTTTCCTCGTATTACATTCAGAAAAATGCATGCTAATACGGTTTTACAGAGTTGTGAAACCAAGTAAGAACCCATGCATTTTCCATATCCCAATTTGCAAGGGTAGTTACGTGCCCTTCTACTTTAGGATTAGAAGGATGCAATACTAAACCATCCACATATCCCCACAATCTCTTATCCACAATACAAACATTTCATAACATTTGACAACTAAGAGCAGTTGTTACGAATCAAACATATGCTGATAGCTTGCATTTTATCCTCCGATATGATGAAAACACACAGAATCGTAATAGAAGTTGCTTAGGTTTTGTAGATTGGGCAAAACAGAAGTCGTTGGAGGCTAATAGAGGTTGCCTGAGGCTGTTAGAAGTCCGGCGAGGGTTGTCGGAATACAACAAAGGTAGGCAAAGGTTGCAGATGTTGTTCGAAGAAGCGAGAGCGCTGATGAGAGGGTTGAGATTGCAGATCATACAAATCACGGATATTGTTTGAAGAAGAGAGATCACAGATGAGAGATCGCTGGTGGTTGAGACTGGCGAAGATTTTATGGTGTTTGGCTGATGCAAAGAAGAAAGGTTGAAGATGCATATTCAAACCCTAAACCTAATGCTCTGACACCATGATAGATGAGAAAAGATAAGAAGTGTTCTAATCCATTCAATTGATCAAAAAATAATACAAGGTTGAGACGGTTTGTATAGGCTAGCCCTATTAACCCTAATTAGACAAAAAGACTACATTAACCTTATAATAAAAGCTAAATAAACAACAAATAATGCTTAATGGGCTAAATACTACTTTCGAAGATTCAAAAGAGGACTGGAGTAGAAACTACTTGTAACATTTGCCGACCAAATTTCCTTGGTATGGAGAATGTAAAACTCATTATTTCATGCAACTCAGACAAAAATTCTTTTTTTATTTTGTTTGAAAATATCGCCACACATGTATTGTTTCCCTTGAATGAAGAATTTAACGAATCACTTCACTAGTACTGTAGCATCTATAGTCGTCACAAACATCGTATCTCGAGGACAATTGACCGAAAATGAGTGAAGGGCCTGCCTTCTTGTTTAGAAACAAGACACGTGCGGGATGTGTCAAATACGGCAATGAAACAAAGTTATGGCAAAATGAGACAAGTCTGATGATTTGCAGAATTCAGGACAGAATTTCATGTTGACAAAGAAATCAAGAACAAATAGAGAACTGTAACTGCTTTTGCTCTCTATTATTTATGTGTCACACTGTTCTGATCTTTGTGGCCTCTTTCGATAGGAAGTCATGTTACAAAGAAACTAGAAGTAGATTGTGCTCAGGTTCTAGTTCCTCTTAGGTGTTGAAGGAGATCATCCTCACATCATTGGATATTTTAGAAGTTTACAATTTATGTTATCACATTAGTTGTCAACCAGAGATTTGCGTAACTCTGCACATAAAATATGTTACTAAACATAAACATCATTAGCAACATAACACTACAGGGGCACAACAAATACACTAGCATGCATCTTTAGGCTTTAAGAAGTGCAAATAGATGCCAACATGCAAAAATAGATGATAAATGCAGATAAGATTACAGAGCTGTTCTTTAAAAAATCATAAAGTTACAATCATTTTACATTTTTTCCCGTCAACAGAAGGGAATCATAAAAGACGTTATCAACAGATATCCTCATTTTGAAAAAGGAGAAAAAAACGCAGAAGTATCGCATGAAAAACTGCCTAATGGGCGAGTCTTTTAGAAGAAGTCCTTTTAAGTTTTCTGTCGTGAATGACCAACATCATTAAATTATTGAAGATTGTTTAGTTGCTTCTCATCTATTCCCACAACCAAAGTTTCTCACTTAGTGTAAGAAAGAGAACAAGCACCAATACTGTCCCATCTTTGGTGGCAAGCTTGCAACATCATCTAGTCCTATCTAGCCCTACAACAGGAAATAGAAAGCATAAGAATATGCGTTCTTTAACTATATGCATCTATTAACATGCAAACATACGCCCATGCATGCACGCGCACAGAGAGAGAGAGAGAGAGAGAGAGAGAGAGGAACTAGAGTCCATGAGACACTAACAATAAGTCATATAAAGGCACACCGAGGACAAAAATTGTCAACAGAATCAAAGCTGAGGTCTCAATACAACCTAAGATTTGACCAGAAAAATTGTAATAAAGAACATTATGGAAAGATTTGAACATGTGAGAATGGTCCAACAGCCTCAGATAACAGTAGTAAGGTATGTTGTATTCAGTTGATTACAATAGCAGCGAAAGAAAATGTATTCCTCAATTTCAACTACACCCATTTAGCTCCCACCATTGAAGGTGTGGGAGGTAAAGATTGGGTATAAACTTGACCATTGGCAATAATGCACAAAGTGCATGTCCGCAAGTTCAGATTGTCTTCCTCAACTTCAGAATTATGGGGCTCTAAAACCAGAGTTCAAATCTCTATTAAGCTATTCAAACGTGAAAATCAATGCAGCTATATTACTAGACTTGGGATATAATGAAGCTTCGATACAAAATCTTTATACTTCTTGGTTAAGTGTGCTGTCAAATTTTTTCCAATGTTTTTTGTGGATAAGCTCAATTCCATTAAACTGCTATAATTATCTTGTTCCCGTTATCCTTGAACAGAGTTATAGTAACATTCTAATGACACCACCTATAAAATCCAATTATTAAAAGTTTCAAAATTACCGTAATTTACCATGTAGTAGAATTTTTCCATAGTTCCAAAATTGTCTTCAAGGATCTGACATCACCATAATGATCGTCACTTTTAATTAGGAAAATTTCAATTTCTAAGATGAGACTAATTTCCGGACTCAACCTTGAAAACAAAAGAAATTCTCAAAAGACATGTGTCATTCATCGTGTTTCACAATTTATGGCGGAATTAGATAGTGACATGTGCCGCTGATTAAGCAGCACAGAGAGAGCAAGGAGCTTAAGAAGAAAAGCCGGAAGCACAGGTATAATTCTTTTAGCTTTAGCTTGCAATTTACCCTTTTGTAAATATGTGATTCGAAAGGACAACTACCAATATTTGTTTGAGCCAAGAATTCTTGGGAACTATATAGAGACTAGTATCTTTACATCTAACAGTTCTGATCGAGAATTGAAGCACGTTTTCCAACTCCTAAAAGTTTGTCACCAATTTTGAAAAACAACTGTGCGTCCAAACGGGAGTCATGTTCGTCCGGATGGTTGCTGATTTTCGACCCCATGGAGTACTGAAAATTCTGTTTGGACAGGATGACCGGGCATCCAGACAGCCAATCAACTTGAAGAAAGAAATTTAATCCTTTGCCTACGACTTTAAAACACATAAAGCAACCCAAACGTCCTAAATGTTCTGATGATGAATATTGTTATGCTTAGGAGCGGATTCTGCGCAATAATCCAAATCTGCATCTAGTATATATCAACTTTTTGGTGAGTTAAGCCATACCTTGATTACATGCATATTACAATTGGATTTGCTCAAATGATGAATATTGATATACCACATCATTAAAAAATCGTATAGTCGATACCAAGAGTTTCCAAAACAGAGAAAGCAATATTGGCCTCACAAAATAACTGCGATCTATTTATGTTGTAAAATTGAAAAGTGACCTATACATGTGTATTTTTGCTTAATGTTTTAGACCATGGAGATATGTTTGAAAGCATCAATTTCATTTGTTGATACATGATTTGGCTATTATGATTCATTTGAAGAAGTCTAGGACACTAGGAGACGTTAACAGACTAGCGATGAATGGACATAAGGTTGGAGATGCAGACAAGGACAGCTGGGTATTGATATCATACCACTCTTCAATGGGGTCACTCCCCAACCGACCGATATTTCGAATGAAAATACTATTTTGAAGTATCTTTAGAAACGAAATGAGTCCTTCTTGGACTAATGAAATTGATTGACGATGCTTATTCTCTAGAAAGTACAAATTTTCATGATATGGAAGTATATAGATGGCCAAACTTGTAACCTTCATATATGTATCTCACACGAGCTTTCACTTATGAAAACCTTTTTGCTTTTCTTACAAGTAAGGTAAACTGGGTGATGAGGTGTTGGAGAATCGAGTTTGTAAATTATACAACCATCATTGTAATTCGAAGTTGGATTAATTACATTCTGCCCCTTTCAACTATCACTCTTTTTCACATTACCACCTTTAACTATTTTAGGCTATAACTTACCTCCTTGAACTACTGAAAGTAGGCATAAGAGCTCTATCATTGGTTTTTCGTCCTATATCTAACGTTAAATGTCATGTGTTGTGCATTTGTGCCCTTAAAAATACCCCTCGTGACCAGAATACCATTTACTTACACACATATCTATACACATATTTACGGGATAGATATGACAGGTTGTTTAGCTTTTTAATTTTGAATGATTGTTTGAACATCATTCTCAATAAAATTGAGCTGAGTACCAATAGTCTGCAAGTTCATATTGATAAAATTATGTTGCTTCATGACTTGACAACTCTCAACACTAAAACTACTACGAGTAATTCCTAAGTCTACATAAGGGCTAGCTTCTAGAGTTTTTTGAGAATTTACCATCTTTAAAGGATTAGGTGGAGGATGGATTGACCTAGTAGTCTTTCCATCAATTGTGGTCCAAGTTTTTTGGTAATACTCTATTACGACTATGTGATACTGCTTTTGATACCAAATCCTCAGGTCGTTCTGATGGAGTTGTTTTTTTGGTAATCCTCATTAACTCTTTATTTTAATAGTTTTTTCTTATTAAAAATTGCAAGGCTAAAGGGTAGGTTGAGAGTGCAAGTAACAACATTAGGAGAGTACATGTTTTCTTTTTGAAGCTATTTCATGAATTTATTTTCCTATTGTACCAATCTAATGCTTTGATCATATACAATTAAAGAAATCTTCCTTTTCTGATAAAAAAAAGTTTATTGAAAGCTCAAAACTTCTCAATATCCACAATGCAGTATATTCTAGTACCCCAACTATCTAGCAACAAAACACATAGTCCTATGCACCAATCAAACAAACCGTGTGAGATGAAAATCCTCAAAATAAAAGCAAATCAACAAAACTGTAAAAAACCGCAACACATAAACTTGTGAGCAAAATCATTGAACATTTTGTACTCAACCATCAACACAACTAAAAACACAAAAATATTACATACATAGACACATTTGAAATGAACAAACAAATACCTTCAAAAGTCCACCCGTTGCGCCGAGGAGTGACGGAGAGCATCGAAGTCAACAACGCCGATGCAGTGGCAGTGTGAAAAGGCAACATAGAATCGAGGCATACGCAGCTCATCTCAACAGGAGACCTGTTCACCGCAAAAGTTAATTAATTATCAAGTTCAGATCCAGTACATGAAGGAGTGGTGATTGATAGAGAGAAACCTCAAAACGCGACGGAAGAGTGGTTTTTGAGTCGGGAACCGAAAGGGGGATCGCCCCCCGGCGTTCGGTTTAGGTCCGGTGGCTAGTCTAGTCACCGCGCGTCGGGCTGCGGCGGCAGACCGGCATATGGACCTTGTTGAGGCGACGGCGGACATGGCGGTGGTTACGGCAGCTGAGTTGAATTGGGAAGCCGGCGGGACAGTGGGGTTTTGGGTTTTCCGGGGGTTTTGGGCGGTGTGTAAATCAAAGTAATCTATAGTTCGGACTGAACTGATTTTATAAGATTCCAATAACTAAATTATGTTTAACGGTTGTAAAAGATTGATAATAATAACCAAATCATTACACATATAGAATTAAATCAAAACTAAACGAATAAGATCGGTCCAATTTAATTTCGGTTCTAGTTCCAAATCATATTAGTATTTTACAATTGTCTAAAGAAATATGAATAGAATAACATTAATTTTTTAAAATTGCGAACAAAATAAACATATAATAAGTTTACGAAAAATACAATTACATGAATAATGAAAGAATTTTTTATTTTAGAGTGATCTTTTCATAATAGTAGAAAGGTTGTGACATTTTCAAGAGAATGAAAAAGTTGTAAAAGTTGTGAACTTATCTGTATATAATCGGCTCGGTTCGATTCGAACTACGATTTGTAATTACAAAACTATAGATTGAACCATAATTGTCACGTCATCGATTTTAAATAATAAAATATTCACATTTTAAATAAAATCTGCCAATTCCAAAAATATACTCCTAGATCATCACTTTTCTGATTCAAAATAGGTTCATAAGATTCCATGTATTACAACCCAAAAAGAAGCACACTGGCCCGATTTCTAAAATAACATGTTAAAGTATTACAAATGTTTTGAATTTGAGTACATGATTCGACAAAGAGAAGTTACTTTACATCTTTAAAAAAAATAAGCCTATAATAAGTTTACGAAAAATACAAT
>JABCMJ010018699.1:0-38690 GCA_014822125.1 Arbutus unedo | reverse complement strand
ACTCATTAAATGCGACACGCTTGTGTTGCTATTGCACGGATGCCATTAATTTGACATGAACGCTCTCTGTTTGGTATGAAGTCAGCTGGCAAAAAACTAAAATCTTTATGCAGAGGCAAAGAAAACCTTTTGGATTGGGTACGGACAAAGGACAAAGAAAGTGGGCATCGGTAACATTTTGATTCAGAATGAGTCCTTTATGTGAAGAAACATGAGTCCATGACCATTGCAACCAAAGGGTTGATACCACGCTAGATAATCAATTTGCCAAAACCTTAAGGTGTGAGTGGGGCTGAAGCGGTAACATATCTCTCTTACTGTTGGCCTTGCGAGATATCTTTCCTCACTCCCCATATAAAGAAAAGTTGAAGTTCGTTGCATTTCAAACTTTTTACGTAGTTTTCTGAGATATCCTTTCTCTAATTTAGAAAGTTTATGCTGAATTCTAAGACTTCGTTGGGTGTAAAAGGGATCTGAAGTATGCTGTACAAACATGGTTGGTGATGATAGAAGTTCTGTGAAGTTAACTACTTTATGGTAACAGTAATGGCACGGTATTTTGATTCTTGGATGCTTAAGATTGTTACTTAGGAGTTAGGAAGCTCTTAACTTCATTCAAGTGCCTTGCACAACCAATGTAATTGGGAAAAACTATTATTCCTTGACCGCAATGTGAACTAATGCGCCTAATCATAGCTCTCTACGTCATTATTAAAGTATCCATAGCCTCTTTGTTTGGTGGTGAAAACTCTTTATGTTAAAGTCTAGCTTAGTGTTGTACAGCTCCACAAGCTATCCACGAGCCTTTGTCTTAGTCATAAGCATGTCATTTAGTAGTTTTATCTTTTATAGAATAGAAATATTGAGAGCTTAACTCTTTGTACCCTTTTGGGGAAGTTTCTCTTCTTTGATCAACCTATCCTTGATTTGGTTGCATCCGTATCTAGTGCTGGTTATCAAAGCGGCAATTGAGTTTTTGTTTGTTCAGATTTTTTTCACCCAGAGGACTGACTTATCCATTAAAATAAGATGCAACCCTCTGGCCCTGTGAGTTACCACAATATCTGGCTAATGTCTCCAAGAGCCATTGTCCCTTCAGGGATTCTGAATTGAATCTCATTACAACTATTCCAAGGAAAGTAATGGTTTTCTACCTAAATTCAACAGGCCTGGCGGTGAATTCGTTTTACAAAACTTATTTGTGTCCAGATTTATAATGGTAGACTAAATTGAAAGTGACACGGTGCTTTGGACTTGGTCTTTATTTGGTTTTCAGATTGTAGTCCTTTCTTTCCTCTTTATGTCGTGACTGTCAGCAAGTATTTGGGCGATTCTATCTCTTGCTTTCTCTGGCTATTGGGTATTTTTGTTGTCTGAAGAATTTGATTCTTATTTGTCTTGCTTGTAGAAGTATGCATTGTGTAGCCACTCTTTGTCTAGGCTTTCTCTAGCTATTTGGTTATGTATTTTTCTCTGAAGTGTTTTATCTTATTTGTCTTTGCTTATTGAATTGTGGTTATGTAGCACATTTCGTCTAGCATAAGTTGAATGGTCCATATGCTTTTTAGTATGAATTTTCATGCTGCTAAATGTTCTTTGCTTATCCATGTCACTTGTGTTTGGTTCTTATTTCATATAATTTGGACTTTGTCATATGTTTCTGACGTATTCTTGTGCTGTTTTTCACAGACAATAATAATTTTCTGACAGTTGCTAGCCTCTGGGCTCCTGTTGTAGCTGTGAGTATTAGAGTCTATTGGTTTTGTGAATCTTTGAACAATGTCTGTTCAAGAATGTTACCCCATATGTTCGTACACATTCATGGTTATGGATCTTAAACAAGTGCTTATTCTGTGGGCCTGTGGCCAATAAGTCACGACACGAGGCTTGGTTTGGTTTTTCTCCAGTAAAATGATCTTTCTATCCAGTAAAACCTTTTGTGTTGGTTGCCATCAACAAAAGATGGACAGTAGATGTTTATTTAAATTGGTAACACTCCTTTTTCTTTTTCTTTTGTAATTTTCCAGATCTATCTGATGGACATACTCATATGGCACACTCTCTTATCTGCAATTGTTGGTGGTGTGATGGGTGCACGGGCTCGGTTGGGCGAGGTATCAATAAGTATTTTGGCATGCGCATTATACTCTATTTGCACTTGTTCAGTTCATATTCCCCATAAATTTCCAGTTCTTATGACACGTTTCTCAAGTTTAATCCATTTTCGGCAGATACGCTCACTTGAAATGGTGCATAAACGGTTTGAGAGTTTTCCCGAAGCCTTCGCCAAGAAACTTGTCTCTTCACAAGCAAAAAGGTGGGGTTTTTGGTTTTCTGTTTTTGTCATCAATGTAGTTATAAGGTTCATTTGGTTCTCTTTTTATTAGAATAGATTTTCCTAGAAATAGTTCCTTTGCGTGAGTGCATCAGAAGGCCAAGATCATCAAAAAAAGGGATTTTCGATCTGTCTAAAACTATATAGTCCAGATGAAAGCCTTTTTGTGTCCGTTCAAATCTTTAACTGTATAGAAAGTATGAGTTTACCAATTTCAGTCTTTCAGATATTAACGTCATTTTTTCAACAGCTATATAATGCACCAATAAATATCTCGTGTCAAGATCCCTAGGGACACAACTGATGCAAATAATTGCACAGTTTGCACTCAAAGCACCTAAATCAAGAGCGAAAGAGAGAAATGGACACCCTAAATAGGGTTATGGGAGAGAACGGAGCAGTTGGCTGTACTCATATTCTATTTTAGTAAAACAGAAACTAGCTGCGATTATGCTTACATCTAGTATTTATAAGGTAAAGGTCACTAATAGCCTCTAAACTATCTATTCACCCAACTAAGAGGACACTTGGCAGAAAACGAACAATGCTTTGGAAACCAGCTTTTGGTGCTTTATAATTTTCTTATCTTGCATATTTGAATTGCTAGGTAGGGTTGTTGACAGTAAGTGGTATGATATTTTGCTTTATCTTCTATTAGCTTTTTGATGACGATGGTACTCTGCTCTTACTTACAGGATGCCTTTCACTATACAATCATCTGAGGTTTGTTATCTCTTCGAAAATTATATCTTGCCATTTTATGGGCCAAAAGCCTGAATTATTCCATTGATTTTCTCTTTCACACATCATTCCCTTCTTGCCAGATCCCTGAATTATTCTCTTGCCAAAAGCCTGAGTTATGGGCTTCCCATCGGTTTTAAGCCAATTGTAGATCCCTTAATGCCTTCGCCTAATGAAGTTTATTGCATAATGTTAAAATTAATAATCCAGAATACTTTTTGGATTCATCATGCGTAATATTTATACAAGGAAAAATGAGACTAAATTAACTATAACTCTAACAAATCTATAATTCTATTTACATAAGGAAACAAAACTTAATCTTAATCTAACTACAGTCCTACATATAAATATAACTTAACACTCACCCTTAAGTTCGTGTGAAGATATCAATCGGACCCAACTTGAACACAATAGGGTGAAAACTCTTGTTGCCTAGCCCTTTCGTAAAAATGTCGGCTAATTAATTTTCAGATCTCACAAAAGGCATACATATCAACCCATCATTCAGCTTTTCCTTACTAAAGTGCCTGTCAATCTCAATATGTTTCGTTCTGTCATGTTGAATAAGATTGTAAGCAATGTTTATGGCAGCTTTGTTACAATAGAGTTTCATAGGACTATTATCAGACATTTTCAAATCACGTAACAAGATTTGGAGCTACAGGAGCTCACCAACTTCATGAGACATAGCTCTATACTCAGCTTTTGCGTTAGATCTGACCACTGATTGCTTCTTACTCTGTCAAGTAACCAAATTTCCTCCTAAGGGGAGTATAGTAGCCAGAAGTAGAACGTCTATCATCTACAGAATTAGTCCAGTCAGTTTTAGTGAATGCCTCCAACTGTAAGTGATCGTGATTGGAAAATAGAATTCTTTTTCCTGGAACTGATTTGAGATACCTCAAAATACGATAAACTGCATCCAAATGTGAAACACAAGGATCATGCATGAATTGACTAACAATGCCCATTGCACTGCATAAGAGACATTTGGTCGAGCGTGTGCTAAGTATATCAGCTGGCCGATTAGGCGCTGATATCTCTCTTTATAAATGTGTTCTCCCAAGTTGATTTATCTCAATAGGGGAAGTTGTAGATCTACAACCCAACATATCTGTTTCTTCCAATAAATTAAGGGTGTATTTTTGTTGGGAGATAAAAATACCATGATTAGACCTCGCTCTTTCCATTCCCAGAAAATACCGTAGTGATTCCAAATCTTTCATCTCAAATTCTTGAGCCAGAGTCGACTTGAGACTAAGAATATCATCTACGTCATTGACCGTCATTATTATATTAACAACATAAATAATAAGGAAAGCAACCTTACCATCACTTCCTTTGATGTACATATTATGATCGACATGACTTTGTTTGTATCCAAATTGTAACATAGCTTTTGAAAATCTACCAAACCAAGTTCTATGTGACTGTTTCAACCCATAAAAGACTTTTTCTTTGTCTTAGAGGAAGGAAAACCTGGTGGTATATTCATATACTCATTTTCTAATACACTATGAAGAAATGCATTCTTCACATCAAATTGATGAAGATGCCAATTCAAATTTGCAGCACAAGAGAGTAAATTTCGCATAGAGTTCATCTTCGTTACTAGAGCAAACATCTACGCGTAGTCAATATCATAGGTTTGAGTAAGACCTTTGGTAACAAGTCTTGCCTTGTCTCTCAACTGTACCGTCGGCATTCTGCTTAATAGCGAAAACCCATTTGCATCTTACTGCTTTCTTTTCCACTGGGAGTGATACTAACTCTTAAATGCTGTTCTTTTTCAAAACTGTTATCTCATCTACCATAGGTCCTTTCCACCGAGGTATCATTACTGTATCCTGCCATTTCTGTGGAATAGATATAGAAAACAAAGACGAAACAAAAGCATGATACGAAAAAGATAAACGATCATAAGAGACAAAATGAGAGATAGGATGTTGAGTAAATGATCTAACACATTTTGGAAGAGCAATAGAAAAGTTATCAGAATCAATAAAAGAGTTCAATGAGAGAAGAATCATTACCAGATGAGTCATCTGAAGAATCTGGAACTGGAACATGCAATTGTGATGGATAAGGTGGTATCGCACGTGAAGACTTTGTGTTCTTTCGGCTAGTATATGTTTTTAAGTTAGTCTGTTGTAGTTGGTATAGCCGTTTCCCCATATCACCACCAATGTCATGTATGGTTGCCCCTTCCGCAGATATGGGCTCCACTCGCTATGGTTGCCCCTTCAGCAGATATAGGCTCCCCTCAATGTGATTATACCAGGTAGACATCTCTTCCTGCCGAGACTCCCCTAAAGAGATGGAAGGAAGGGAGAGTAAAACGACTCAGACTCCCAAAAAGTGACATCCATATAGATATAAAATTTTTTAGAGGAAGGTGTGGGAGAGTACCCAATGAAAACACATTTATGGGTTTTAGGACTTAACTTGCCACCTGAGGGGTGAAGGGTATGAACAAAATACACACAACCAAAAACTCGTGGAAGAATTGTCGTGACATGGAAACTGCTAGGAAGACACTCGAGAGGAGTTTTGAATTGGAGAACATTGAATTGCATGCGGTTGATAAGATATGTGGCAGTTAATAACGCTTCGCCCCATAAAAATTTAGGAACATTCATAGTGAACAAAAGAGAGCGAGCGACCTCAGCAAGATGGCGATATTTTGCATTCAGCAACTCCATTTTGTTGGAGAGTCAACAAAAGTTGTTTGGAAAAAAATACCATTTTCATCTAGGAAGGCTCGAAAACTCTTACTCAATGTCATTGTCACTACAAAAAATTTTGGTCAGCTTATCAAATTGAATGCGTACCATCGCATGAAAAGATTTAAAATAAGAAAAGACTTCATCTTTGGACTCAAGTAAAAGCACCCAAGTAAGACGTGAATAACAGTCAATAAAAGTGGCAAATCACAGATAACCTTTTAGACATGGAATAAGGGAAGGACTCCAAATATCAGAATTGATAATATCAAATGGAGAATCACTCATTTTATTAATAGGTGTATAAAAAGAACGTTTATATTTTTCAAACTCACAGGTTTCCCAAAAAATTTGACTCTGAGAATAATGTTTAACTAAACTAGAAATTATTATTTTTAAGTTTCCAAAAGAGGCTGACCCAATCTACGTTGCCACTGATGTAACATAGAAATACCTGAACCCTCATCTGTGTTCAGAGTTAGATCACATGACATGGTTAAATGAGATGGACAAGGGGAAGAGTCCAAGAAATGGAGGCCACCATGTGCTTTACCACTATCAATCACGTTTCCCATATCCAGTTCCTGAAAAATACAATAAGTAGGGAAAAAAGTCACGGAACAATTTGCAGAACGAGTAAGACTATTAACAGATAAAAGATTAGTGGAAAAGTTTAGAATATGTAGAACTAAAGAGAGAAACAAAGAGAAAGAATAGAGAATGAAACCTTTCCCTGAAATAGTATAGAATGACCCATCGGCTATTTTGACCTTATCCTTACCAGAATAGGTAGAGTACGAATCAAACACAGAGGAACAACTTGTCATATGATCGGAAGTAACACAATCTATAATCCAAGAATAGCTAAAGAGGCAGTAAATACACGTGTTGGGATGCTTGTGTGAGTAAAATGGGATGAAGTGGAGGCGGCGGTGGAAGCGGAAGTTATAGTGGATGGAGAATCAGCCCGAGCCATTGAGCGTCAAAGAGCGTGTATTTATCCCTGAGAAAAATCACCAACATGATCAGAATGCCCAGAACCACGACTAACAATTCTGCCTTCGTGTCCGTGAGAGGGGTGACCATGTAATTGCCAGCAAAAATTGCTGGTATGGCCGATGGTATGGCAATAATCACTCCTAATGGACTTATGATCAGTAGGCTCACTGGTTTGTTTGGTACTAACCATATTGCAATGTAGAAAAAGGATACCCAACAACAAACTGAAGGGAAAAAAAATATAGCGACCAAAGAAACTGAGAGTGTAGACGAAGAACAATAGCTTCCAAAAACTTGCAGATCGCAAGCAGATAGCAGAACCAAAAAAAAAAAAAAGCAGCAGATCATAGAATCAAAAAAGATAGATCGCAACAGCAGAAACAATGCTGAAGGAGACTCCGATAAGGAAGCAGAAATAGCATGGTGAATAGTGCAAAAACGGAACAAAAAACAGGCAGAAATTGCGTGAACAGTGCGCAATAATAGTGAATATTTCCGTGCGATGAACAATAATAGTGAATACTGCCATGCAGTGAACAGTGTTGTTTGGTATCTCCAATGAACAGTGAATAGTACCCCCGCTTGATGAACAATGAACAGTACCACGCGATGAACAATGATGTTTGGTACCTCTAATGGTGACTGGATGGTGGACTCTGTCAGAGGTGTACGTGGCGTGATGGTGGCTGGCTGGCAAAGGCTGGGCTGGTCGGAAAAAGTTTCGGGAACTGCCGAACTGGGGGTCAGTCGTCGGCAAAGGCTGGGCGGCTGGATTGTGGTGGGAGATAGTGATATGGTAGAGCGACAATACTTCAATCACAAAGGAAAGAAAAATACAACCATGGCGACCGGTAAATTCCGGCGATGGTGGTGGATGACGGTTTAGGGTTTTCCATCTCGCTCTGATACCATGTTAAAATCAATAATTCAGAATACTTTTTTTATTTATCATGTGTAATATTATACAAGTAAAAAAAAAACTAAATTAACTATAACTATAACTATAACTCTAACCAATCTATAATTCTATTTACATTGGGAAACAAAACCTAATCCTAATATAACTACAGTCTTACACATAAATATAACTTAACACATAGTAATAAAAATTACGTTAGTTTGAGGCTTCTTGACAGTTACCCATTTGGGCTGCATCATGAAGTCCATGTGATTTCACCTACTTCCGGTGCAGCTCTAACTATCCGAATAGTTCTTGTGGGATCCGTCAAGTTAATTATTCGCGCAAAAAGTTAGTTTGATAATAAAATCATATATTCACACATGTATTGAATATTAAAAGGGTTCGTAACCCTTGCCGTCTATTTCTTGATGGCGAAGCGAATCAGTCACATTGTTATCGATGTTTTATCAAACTACTTCCCCTGTCTCATTTTGTTTGTCCCCTTTTTGACTTTTTAATGTCTCAAATTGTTTGTCCATTTTGAGAAGTTCAAGAATGAAATTTTATAAAAATATTCTTTTACCCTTCCCTTTGATTTGAGGTGGCAAGTGAAATTCAAAATAAAGGGCATTATTGGAAAGTTAAAGTTTTTGTAGTGTAATGATTATGCCCCCTTAATAAGTTGGATTCTCCAAATTGGACAAACAAATTGGGACAGAGGGAGTAGATCTTTGCATAGCTGTTCTACTCTGTGGGAACACAAGATAAACGCTGTGCAAAGTTTGAGGTGGGTTTGGGGTTGACCCAAATTGCCGCCACTATTAGTGCATCTCCAACCACTAGGCATATGAGCCATTTTAGCAATATAGAGAGCCCATTGGAACCTTAGGATTCACCCTACCTGTCGATGAAAAAAAATGGATTTGAGAGGACCACCAGCTAGTGGATCAGAAAGAGCCGGCTCCATGTTAAGATCAAATAGGTTCTCCACTCCAATAGGCTCTCTATATTGCTAGGCACTTTGCCTCAGCTCTGCATGGTTAGCGACATTTGCCTAGCTTGGAGAGGCTAGGCAAATGGTTGAATGGTCCAGATTACTCCATCTCACCCTGCGAAGTACAAATCCATCGTTGATGTATGGATGGATAGCAAAAATAGAGAATAGGATTGGAGTATGTAGATGAAAAAGTGATTAAGCACAATAAAATATGTACTTTTTTCTATACCTTGGATTAGGAAAAATAAAGAGTAGGGTTGGAGATGCTCTTAGACCTAAGAATCTTGGTTGAGATGTTCCAAGCCACGCGGAGTTGACATTTATCAAATTCACTTTGTGCCAAGAATTCAACCTAGATCTGATGTAAAACTCAATTTTCAGCATACATCAGATGGATGTAAAGCTTCAAGACTAAAAACCTAGAAGTTCTCTCTGTCCATGATTTATAAATTGCTGCAGGCATAGATGGTTTTGTGAACACTTGAACAGTGGATTTCTTCCTGCAAACCAAATTGCTCATTCAATTTGAGTTTCCAAGGGAAGATCCCTTGTTACATTGTGGTTCTCTACCATAAATGCTGCTCCATTCTGGTAAATAATCTCGCATGAAAGCATGGCCATTGATGCAAGCCCACCTTAGAAAATTATGACTGAATCCCTTTTTTTCTCTGGGGAATTCTGAGATGCATTTTTCTAGCTCCATGATATGCTGATTTTGTTTAGTTAACATCATCGGCATTAGGGGAATGACAATTCTAACGGGCTCTATCAGGCGCAACAGCTAGGAGTGTTGGTCACGAGTTCTTGATTGACCTTATAGCTTCTCTTGGCCATCTCCAGGAAGCTTAGTGTACAAGAACAACCACTTTGGTATGAAGAGATCTTGCCAAATAAACACAACTTCATCCTCAAATATATTGTAATAGCGCTAGGGGATGAAATGTTGTTTTTCCATCCTGGTTAACATGTTTCATCAAAGTGTTTCCCAAGTCTCTCAATATAAAGGCCTTTCTAACTGTCCATGCATCACCTGGCAAACTCGTACTACTCAAACAGTTGAATTTAATGATGCATATGTGCACCATTTATCCCCATAGGTATCGTTTTTGTCACAAGTGTTCCTTTATTATTGTAATCCAAATGTTGCTGGTAAAAAAAATGTGTTTGTCACAGGTTTCCCAAGACAACAACAAGACGTACGCAGCTGTATTTTCGCCGTTTTGGAATGAGATAATTAAAAGCTTGCGCGAGGAAGATTTTATCAGTAATAGGTATAGTGCTGAAATCTGGTACTGATCTTAAGAAATTATGTCTATGCGAACTTCTCTATTTGATTTTGCGGAGATTCGGTTGATTTTAACTTTCAGGGAGAAGGACTTGCTTTCTATGCCTAGCAACAGTGGTAGTTTGAGATTAGTTCAATGGCCTTTGTTTCTCCTAAGCAGTAAGGTGCAACCAGCTAATAGTTTACTTTGGTTATGTAAATTACAGAACATTGTAGTTTATGTATTGTTTAGCCTCTTGTCTGTTTTGTAATACGATATGCTATTACAGATCTTGTTGGCAGTTGATTTAGCTTTGGACTGCAAAGATACACAAGCAGATCTTTGGAATAGGATTTGCAGGGATGAATATATGGCATACGCTGTTCAGGAGTGCTATTTCAGCATTGAAAGAATTTTACATTCTTTGGTTGATGGCGAAGGCAGACTTTGGTACGAATCACACATTATGTGTGTATATATACAAATGATGTATACATGTAGTTATATGTGTCATGTACGGTGGTATGCTTAATTTATGATTTCATTTGTCTTTTGATAACCTCTTTTGACAGGGTTGAAAGGATCTTTCGTGAAATCAATAGTAGTATTTCAGAGGGTTCACTTGTCATAACATTAGTTATTAAAAAGCTTCCGCTGGTCCTCTCAAGATTTACAGCATTGACTGGGCTCCTGGTAATTATTGCAACTTATTTTTCTTTCGGAATCTATTGGAATACCTTGGAACATGAGCCCTCTTTCCTTTCTTCCTTCCTTGTTGAGATCTGAACTGATGGGAGCTTGACATGGAGCTGCCAACCCTCTTTTCGCTTTTTTTGTCTTTCATTAATTGTGTGCAAAATGCCTCCCTCCCCTTTGTCCCTGCAAAGGAAAACAAAAGTAAGTTGTTCGTACTTTTTCAGCTGCTGAAAGATAATTTGAAGTTAGAGTTTCAGTGGCTTCTTTGATAGTTTTTGTCCTCTTTTTTGGTGTTTAAATACTGATGGAGTTGCTGTTACTAGTAAAGACAGATGAGGGATCGGTAGTGGTGTGTTTTTCCTCATTTTTTTTTTTTTGATCGGTATGGTTTGTGGGTGGGTGGGGGCGCGGGGGGTATTAGGTAATTATGAGTGCAATCCAAAGAATTAGTCATAGACACTGTCCTTCAGGAATGATGTAGCAGATTGAGAATTTTGGTTGTGTTCTTATGTGGAGGGCTAGAGAGAGTAAATGAAAATTGTAGAAGATAGTGATATCCTTTTGCTTTCCTTGGACAAATCCCTCCAGATTCCTTTTATTAGGTGTGGATACTTATGTGACAGTGCTCTGCTATTGGGTTGATATGTTGACCTATTGAAGGCAGTATGTTATTTCATCTTATTGGACATTATCGTTGTTATTTGCAAAAATTACCATAGGTAACTTAAAGATTTTATTCACAACTAATAGAATACTTTCTATATGATACCTAAGTATATGTTTTGTCTCCCTTAAGGACAAGAGCCATTTCATATACTCAATGCTAATTGTCTGCATGGTGTCCTGAGCTTCTGCCTTATATAGTCGATACAAACTTGGTTGTTGATTTGAAGTTTGCGAATCTCCAAGCACTTGTTGGAGATGCAGAACAAGACCTGAAGTATTTAAATATTCTTTTTGTTGGTTCATCTGTATCTCTTCCACCTTCACTGACCGTCTTGCCAGTCATGTATTGCACTTTTCCAGCTTTAGTAAATGTGTGTTCCACTCATTAGGTTCACAACCTTCAGTTCACTGTTGTAATGTGAGTCACTAATCCTAGTCTTCAGTCACCTCATTCAAGTTCTGATGAACTGACCACTCCCACCAACAATTCCTGAGCCTATTCAGCTTATCTTTACCAGACTGGACCGTTTTGGTTTCTGATGTTTACTTACCTTGCCAAGCCGTGAGTCATAATTATCGAATTTCTATGTCCTGCTATCCATTTACAAATTCCTTTTTAATTGTATTTCTTATACAATCTGCGTTGTAGATTTACATTTTGGCGGTTCTGTGGAATTGTTGATAGGGAAAAAACATGTTATTCGTATTTGATATTGGAGGATATGCTACTTGTGGCATTGATGTATATCTGTGGTTTGTAGATTTGGTGGTTGTTTTAGGATTTATCTATTAGGGAAGATTATTAGGGACTCTGCTGATACTTTCAGGGATAGTTTATTTCATGGAGTGAATATCTTTTAATATTGGTCTGGAGGCCATTACTTTCCCCTAGTTATCGATTTCTAGGGTTCCTTAGGTGCGGATTCCTAAGGGTTTTGTTCTGTTTGTTAATGGTGCTGCATCACGTGTACATTCATTTAAGCAGTCACTTTGAGCTCCAGTGCTGTGTTTCACAACTTGGTGTTATTTTTATTGTGTTACGTCATGTGGGAGTGGAGAGACACACTGCTTATTCTTCTTCCATATGGAACTGACATTTTGCTATCATACTTAGTGATTTTTTTTGTTAAACAGAAGGGAACTTGCATTTTCCTTCTTGGTGATTTTTCGTGGTTATTTTGCACATCCTATGGCTCTATCTTTTGATTGATACTTTGCCTCTTGTTGAAGCGGTTGTGGTTTACTATTTTAGGGTAGTAAACCAAACCAAATCAACTGAGCTTTAAGTCTCAATCAATTGGGGATTATGAATTGGTTTTCTCTTATGAGTTCTATCAAGGGCATGCTTTCAAACTACTGCCTTTCAAAACCATTTTGGTCTACCCCTCCCTTTAGTGCTACCATCTACCATAACCATGTCATTCCTCCTATCATATCGACCCATCTACTATTGTGGGTTAATGTTCCATAAATATAAAATTTCAATATATGTGGGTCAAATGCATTTTTTATTGACATGCTGATGGTTATGTTGCTTATTGACAAAAAATATCATGACAGACAAGGAATGAAACTCCTGAACTTGCAAAAGGTGCTGCAAAAGCCGTGTACGATCTTTATGAGGTTGTTACACATGATCTGCTGTCATCTGATCTGAGGTATGGTTTACTTGGAAATTATACCACGCAAAATTTTTGTAGCAACTGGTTATTTGTTTTGTTCAAAGCTGCGCATGCGTTAAACCTCAGGGAGCAGCTTGATACATGGAATATACTAGCGAGGGCAAGAAATGAAGGGCGACTCTTTTCTAGGATAGAATGGCCCAAGGATCCAGAAATTGTAAGCATGTATGCAATTTTTATGTTTACTCAGTTTGTTGTTTGGATTTACGACATCTATTTTTGGTTTTTTGTTTTTTTGGTCGCAGAAGGAGCAGGTGAAGCGGCTGCACTTACTTCTTACTGTAAAGGATTCTGCATCAAATATTCCAAAAAATCTTGAAGCAAGAAGAAGATTAGAGTTTTTCACAAATTCATTGTTCATGGATATGCCTACAGCAAAACCAGTTTCTGAAATGATGCCATTCTGGTGCATATCTTTGGTTCAAAACATCCAAACTGACTTTTTATTTATTATCTGACTGTACCATTGTAATCATTTAATTTTCTTTGTGTAGTGTCTTCACCCCGTACTACAGTGAAACTGTCCTTTATAGTTCCTCTGACTTGCGGGTTGAAAATGAGGATGGCATATCTACTCTTTTCTATCTTCAGAAGATTTTTCCAGGTATTCTTGTTAGTCCTTGAATTCTTCTTTTACAAGTCTCTCTCTTGAAATATTAGGCTTGGTAGAAATGCTTCTGTTTTTTTCTGTTGTGCTTGTGGGGTGTGGCTAAAAAGCCCAACACTTCTGAGAAGTTTGTGTGTCCATGTTGAACACCAACACTCATCGGCTACTCCCCATCATGGTTGTGAAAATTGCACGATTCACGATTTTGTTTGCGATTCGATTCACAACTCATAGAAAAACGATAGGAATTGATAGGTGAATCGAGGTTTTGACAAAATCGGTGATGAACATGCAATCCTCGGTTAGATTTACTGTTCGGTTTGAGATTTGATTCTTGCAAGTATAGCAATTTTTGCATTCGATGATTATAAAACCACTTTTACCTCATTTTTCTTGTTTGGAAAAAGCGAGAATGTAACTTCATAGCATGTTAAGTTTGAAAAGTTGTATTCCTATGCAAAATTTGTTATTCATTTGTTGATTAAAGTATTTATTCTCATTTGGAGCTTGTTGTTAACATTTTTTTTTCATTTTTATTGAAAACGAATCTAATCATTCTCGATATGGTTAAGGCTAAGATGCTTTGTTCTAATGAGTTATGTATTGCTAGTTAGGTGAAATTTTCATCTTTTATTATCATTTGAGTTAATAGATGAGCCCAACATCTTTATAATGTTAATTGTTTTCATATACTAAATCATAATTATTCAAATGGTTGTGAATACCACTGACTATATGATCATACGTGAAAGCACATTTTGATAAATCAATCTCTTTAATTCTTGTATCATCTAAATCATAGACAGCGACATGGCTCAAAGCCTCCAGCCAACCAACATATGTTGCCATATAAGCAAGTTTCTTACTTGCCAGTCTACATAATCGTTGTTAAAAATACACTTTTTATTATTTTTAAGGTTAAGTTTTCAATTTAATAGCGAATCTTTGATATCTATATGCCTATAAATATAATTCTGATTATGACCGAACTGTTGCGATTCACAGTTCGATTCGATTCATGGCTCGTAAAAAAGTTATTTCAATTCACGATCTGACCACTTGCTCCCCATAACGTGTGTGGGATACTCGTGTGAAGATGCCATACTACGTTATATATTGTCAGAATTGCAAACCCTTGGGACAATTAGTCCATCACCCGGACACGCATCAAACTTGGGACAAATTTGAAATACATAACGTAGGATCCACTAATAAACACAATATGCACCTATACCTTTTAATCGCCACACTGATGTTGGATGAGCAATAGCAGCATTCTCTATCAATGCGTTAGGGAACCAAAGAGAGAACGAGCCTCTATCAAAGAGAGCCATTTCCCAAAATTGCTCGCCATCATTTAGCTATTGCAATACTTTTCCAGATAAGAAACTGCCTGAATATGGAGCATCTGTGTCTGTCTAGTCGCACCGGATATATTCACCTACGTCGGTGGTTCTGGGAACCTTATGTTAACTAGTGGAATTGGTTAGGAACTTCTTTTTATAATAAAGTGGGGATTATTGTATTTTCCTTTTTGGGGGGACATCTTGTCCTCCTCCTTGTACTTCTCTCGAAGTTATGTTAATAACTTGCCGATCCAAAAATACGAAAAGAAAAAAGAAGTAATGCATTTTAGCAATATAGGCAGCCTTGGATTGGCAAACCAACGTCAATATGCATAAAGATCAAAATGTCAAGCAAGTCTACGGTTTTGATATTGAACTCATTTTACAGGAAGTTACTGTAGTTGTTAGATAACGGGCGGAAAATGTGTTACTAGAGTAGTTAGAAGAGAAGCATGCCCGTAGAAAACTGTCCATTTCTCTCTCTTATTCATCACTAGCGGGATGTATGTTGGTTTATTCATGGCAATGCGAAGTTTAGAAATGGGTACTTTGTGGACGGCAGAGATGAGATGGGTCTCTAAGTAGTCTCTTGTTCTGTGTTTTATTGTAAAGTGAATGTTTGTGGTAGATTTCAATATTTTTTTCCTTGTTGCGAAGCTTTGTGTGACAATGTGTACCCATTGTTTGGGTTTATATTATGCATTGAAGAAGAGAAAAGAATGAAGATTAGTTCATTTCTTCTAGCGTTATACATCTCTCTAATTGAGGAACCCTCTTTCTTTGTCATTGATGTTCTCAAATGGTATCTCAGAATTCTAGTCATTGCAAAACTTTATTGTTTGTATTGTTTTGGTTTTAGATGAATGGGATAATTTTTTGGAACGGATTGATCGAGGAGATAGTGGGGATGCAGAACTTCAAGAGAACTCCCGTGACTCCTTGGAGCTTCGGTTTTGGGCATCTTATCGTGGACAGACACTAGCTAGGACAGGTGAGATTCTGGTGATACTCAACTGCATCAGTCCTTGGAGGTCTTATATAAAGCCTTGGTTATCTTCAGTTTTAGTACCATTGGAAATAGGTATTTATTCTATAATCTTGTAATTTTCGTCATCGTGGCTGCATTACAGTGCGTGGTATGATGTATTATAGAAGAGCGTTAATGCTACAGAGTTTTCTGGAGAAAAGATCACTTGGAGGTATTTGGTTTTGTGAATTCATGTGAACCGTAAGTTCTCTTTGACATAAGCCCATACATGTTCTTACTCACTTATTCTTTCATTTACAGAGGATGATTACTCTCAAGCAAACTTCACAACAACAGAAGGCTTTGAGTTGTCACGTGGAGCACGAGCACAAGCTGATATAAAGTTCACTTACGTGGTTTCTTGCCAAATCTATGGTCAACAAAAGCAGCGGAAGGCTCCAGAGGCGGCTGATATTGCTCTTTTGTTACAGAGGTACTATTCAATATTAACTTTCAAATCTTGTAAGTTCTTAAATTGTTACTTTATTCCTTTGTGGTCTTAGACAAATATTATACATATGATTTTGTAAGTCATATCCCAATGGGGTCTTCAACACTATCATTTGAAGGCCAGCTGCCTAGTGGATTTTTCATGGCCTAGGAAGGGGAGTGATGAGGTCACCAGGGACAGGCTTGTCATCTGAAGTGCCTGAGCCTTGAATAATCTAGTGCAGGCAAAATTAATTTTCTTGCGTGTTATTCTGAAAATAAAATAAATGGTAGGGAAAATATAGTGGTTATGCTTTAGAAGTTGTATCATTAGATTTAGTCACTTGCAAGAACTGCACTAGAATTGCTCTCCTGTTGAGATAGAATTGCAGTTCTACTTGAGGGCAGTCGAACACGTAAAACAGACAAGGCACAAGAAATCTGTATTGGCCTTTAAATTATAGATTTGTATGAAGTTGAAGGGAGTGAGATACTGAGATTGACATGATAACATCAGCAAAAAGAGTTGATAGTTAGGGGCATCAATGCCTAAAGATGTTAAACCAGGCAAATCTGATGGCAAAGGAGTGCGAGACGGAACTGGAACTAATAGTTGATTACCTATTGCTACCAACTTGGAACCAGTGGTTTACTATTTATTGTTTGTCCTGTGTTGTCAGGAATGAGGCACTTAGAGTTGCTTTCATACATGTGGAAGAGAGCGGTGCAGCTGATGGAAAGATTTCAAAGGAATTCTATTCAAAACTTGTTAAAGCTGATGTAAATGGGAAAGATCAGGTACGGAACATTACTTGGTGACAAATGTCCACCTAGTTGTTTGTTTGCACCAGATAAATAGCTTTAGGATGCCATTTCTTCTTCCGCTAATATTTCTACTATATTTTTTTTCTATTTGTTTCTGTAGGAGTAGACCTGAATAATTGTTGATTTTTATTAATTTGCTGCTGATGGTTTCTGTTTAATATTGTTGTCAGCTAAGAACAGAAGGTAGATAGCAGATATCTGCTCAATTGTTGAGGGAAAATGCTTTCCAACTATCGGGCTAAATTCATTGATAGCAATTTAGTCGGGATTTTAAACTTCAAAAATCTGATGACCTTTTACTCCAATCACAACTATCTTCACTTTCTTGTCCTCTTTATTCGTTCTTAAGTATATCTATCACCTTCCCCCTCGTCATCATTGCATACTAGGAAAGTGCAAATCTGAATGAAAACCAAACTTGCAAGGTCCTTATGGCTGAAAATGGTTGGCTGTCATACTTGGGTCTTATCTTTCAAACAGTCGGTCCCAAAGTCCGGATAAAGGAGGGTTGTGCATTGACAGACATCACTTGAAAACCCTGCAGCTCCCTTATGAACATGACCCCAAATACCAGAATGGCGAGAATTAATGTAGCCGACTTTAATTTATTGGAACACAAGGCTTGATTTTGTTTTTGTTGTTGTAAACTTAATAGGCAATTTTGGAGGTCGTCTTAGTCTGATACTATTATCAGTTTTATTCTACATTCGGCATGCTTGCACTTTGTCCAACTAGGTGTTTATTTCATTTTGTCTTATTTTCCTTTCTGAGGTTATATTATTATATTTACTTCTATACTAATTGTTTGAGCTAGAATTATAACTTTGCGGTGATCAATCTGGTGTTTATGGTTGCCACATCTTTGTACAGGAGATATATTCCATTAAACTTCCTGGAGATCCTAAACTCGGAGAAGGGAAGCCTGAAAACCAAAATCATGCTATAATCTTTACTCGTGGCGAAGCTGTTCAAACCATTGATATGAATCAGGTTAAATGTTTTCCCTCGGTTGTGTAATATGGCACCTTTAGTTGCTATTACTATTTGCCACAGAGAAGTTATGCTTGATGTCAGTTGTATAGTGGCGTAATATGTAGTCTGCAGAATTTGGCCCACAATTGTTCTTTTTCCTTTTATGTGATTACATTTTGATTCTTTAAGAGAGGCAGTCAACGCGGTGGAGAAGAATATTTGTTGTAATGTCGTCACTTATTCCAGGTTATGCTTTTGTGTCTCAAAACATGTAGGGGTCTAAGAGACTGTTCTTTACTTATCCGTTATCTTAATTGCCCTAAATTTGGCAAGTTACTAGGAAAAAGGTTTTTAAGAGTTATTTGAATAAACAGGGGTTGTAGGAGTATGAGATTGTCAAAAAATGGATAATATTGTTCGCCTATGAGGTGGAACTATCATGGCTAGTATTTAAACGGTGGTCATATGGAATTTTTGCAAGGTACTTTTATATGTGATCTTACGAGTTTTATGCATTATGCTAGAGGTGATCACTGATTTACCCTTGTGCTGCCAGTTATTTGATCCCATGGGCTGGCTAACATTTTATCTTGAAACATGACTCACTTTTCTTCTATAAGATGTCCACTGGTCATAGGCGCTGCAAGTATTTGGAAAGATTCAAGTTGGGGATGGGCTTTACTAATGGGTAGATCAGCAAGTGGTATACAGGCTTCTAGGTGCGGTCTGCTGGTTGTCAGATCTAGGGTTGCTGCTGTAAGATGGGAAAAGAAAAGTGTTATTCTATTCCATTTGATTAATTGACATTGTACAAGACTATAATACGGTAATATAGTCTAATCCTAGAAACACTAATGAGATAAAAGGACTACAATACCCTTAAAAATAAATAAGCAAGAAAGAAGAAATAACAACGATTGCCGACCATCCTCAGTGAGGTGTTGTCTTCCCTCTGTGAGGTGAAGCCAAAGTTGTAATTTCTATCTTTATTTCTAATATATTTTTCTATTTTGCTGAGAAAAAAGAAAAAGAAAAAGAAATAACAACGATTCTACTTTCACACCCCCTCTCAAATGATGGTCGGCAAATAGAAAACAATGCAAAATAGTCCCTCGAAGAGGCTCAAACTGGTCTTGAAGAGCCATGAGAAATTGTACGACATGTTCTCCCTATAGCGTACATAGCTATCAAGCAATTGCAACATTGCAAATCTGAAGGTTCCATAAGGACCAACTAATCCTAATAATTGGTCATTTCATTGTAAAATTCCTAGATTGATTTCTACTTTTGAGTAGCACTCCAGATAGACAACTCAAGCTCATACTGCTTAGCAAAATTTGACTCTAGGAACATAGTTTGAAAATTATCCGACACTTTTTTCGGTTTATTGTGTTTATCAAAATTCATACCAATATTTGGTCCTCCAATGTCGTGAAACCAAGTAAGAATCTGTGCATTTCTCATATTCCATTTTGCCAGATCAATTGTGTATCCTTTAATTTTAGGATCGGAAGGCTGTAATACTGAACTATTCACATATCCCCCCCAGTCCCTAGCCCACAATAGAAATTTTCATAACATTTGATCAATAGGAATAATTGTTACCAGTTAACCATATGTTGATGGCTTGCTTTTCATCTCTCTGACCTGAAGAAAGCATTCAAAAGGCCGGCACACCAACACTATCAGAGTACCACAGATCAAGCCAAGTATGAGAATGGTCGATGGTGGTTGATGAAGGGTGGTTCTAGTTGACGAAGGCTAGGCCGAAAGGTGTAGATACTGTTGTTCAACAATATGAGATCCAGAGAAGAGATGGAACACTAATGCAGCAATACTCAGATTGAGAGGGAGGGAGAAGTATGGTTGTTCACTGATGCAAACGAGGAGATGATGCATATGCAAAACCCTAACCCTAACGTGACTTTGATACCCTGTAAGATGGAAAAAGAAAAGTGTCATTTCTATTCCATTTGATTAATTAACATTGTACAAGTCTAATACGGTTATATACGCCAATCCTAGAAACCCTAATGAGATAAAAGGACTACAATACCCTTAAAAGATAAATAAACAAGAAAGAAGAAATAACAAGTAACGCTTCTACTTTCACAACTGGCGATGCAAACGATGCAAAGCAACAGTGCTCTGATTCCTTGAAACGAGAAAAGCTGTTCTATTTTATTAGATTAACACTTGATTCATAATACAAGACTAAGAATGAATTATATAGGCTAACCCTAATAACCCTAATGAAATCAAAAGACTAGACTACCCTTATAATAAAAGATAAATAACACTACTACTTTCACACTTGCAAGCAAGATAGACGTGCGAAAAACGTCGGTGAAGTCAATTTTTTAATGTGTTAGATTGGTCTTTCATGTTTTTTTTTTTGTCTTATTAAAGGGCTTTGGAAGTGTTTGTGGACAGTTTGGTGCGGACATCAGGGCCCAAGCCCTATTTTTGCGAGTCTACTAATGGTACCGTTGGAAGACAGCCCAACCAGTGTGGTTGGATGATGGCATATGTGGGCCTAGCTAGGGTTCTTATTAGATTTTTTGTTATCTAGGTTGTTATTTAGAATTCTTATCTTGCTAGGATTTTATCTTAATTGTTAGGGTGTTTTTTTTCTTAGTCAGTTGTTATCGCTTTGTGAGAGCCTATTTATAAGGAGACACATCTTTAGCTTGAGGCAGTGATTGAATGAATAAAAATATTGTCTCTTGAGTTGGCACAGGATTCCAATTCACCTTTAGGTAAAGGGATACCTTGGGTTCTGCTACCGGTTCTACATCACAGTTGCTTTGGTGAAGTCGGTTTTGCTGTTGGGAATGCTTTAAAGGTTTACTGTAGGAGTCCTTTTCAAAGTTCAAAACTTCAAGCTGCTGACTTATTAGCCAAAAGTCTGCAGATGTATCACTTTTCCTTTCTCCATTCCAGTCACTACATGTCGATTCCCTCCACCACTCCTTTGGATTCACATGCTGCAAAGGACTTCACTATATCTGTCATGATCAACTCATCCCTCTGCAAGGTTGCCAATTGATAATGCAAGACTAGGATGGGTTGCATATATAGATATTTTCTGTTGACTGGGATATACCTCTAATTTTGCAACAAGTATTCCTCTAATTTCTCTGACTGCTCATAGACGCAGGGTGTTCTTTATATTTCTTTGCCCTTCCAACTTTTAAACCTCATTTAGATGGATGAGATATTTGTCTAATGAATACATGTGTTTTGACGTCTTTCTGGCCTTTTCTGGTTTGTTCCCTCATTCTAGTTGGGCTTTGTCTGCATTTCTCCTGTAAAAACCAAAGCTGAAGATTGGGGGTTAATCTTTCTTTGATTGACTGAAGATTGATGTTTTATTTCATCTTTGAATCAGTTATCTGCTTGTGATTTATTACTTTCAAGAGTCGGTCACTCACTTTACTATGATTAATGACCCTATTTGGAGAACATACCGTGAAGACATTGTGTATGTGAATTTCCTGGAATGTAGATTAACAAAAGGAGGATTGGTGGGATAGGATTATATTAGCATGGGTAAAGTTTAGTATAAAAGTGTACATTGGATAATTTGTCTGGGTTCTTTATTCTGGTTGGGGTTTATCTGGAACTGATATGGTTGGTTGTCATAGTGCCACTGAATAATGTGGGAACTTCTTTCGCAGTCCCTTTGGTACTAGCCCAGTAGACCCTCTGCCTGGCAGGACCCAGCTCCTCACCCACCAGCACCATATGCTATCCTTGTCTCCCCTTTCATCAGAAGCAGAAAGCACAAGGAGAGTCATAATATCCAGGAATTCACTTTTTTTTTTGAGGTTCCTCATTTTTTTCCAATGTTTCATGGGTATCTGATTTTATTTGGGGTGGTGAAAAAACCTGTAGAGACATATTCTCACTTTTCTTGTTTGTTAGTCAACATGTGTGCATCCACAGATGGTTGTAACTTTAACTTTGGTTTTTCTTATGACATGTAAGTAAAAAGACAGATGTATTGGTCCTTTATAATACAGAATATTCCCCTATTATTGTGTAGGATAACTATCTCGAGGAGGCTATGAAAATGAGAAATCTTCTTGAGGAATTCCGGGCAAATCATGGCATCCGACCTCCAACTATTCTGGGCGTTAGAGAGAACGTGTTTACTGGAAGGTAGGGCGTTTTTCATGTTTCTATTTCTTCCAATTAAGCTTACTCTGTTGTGTTTCCCTGGTGATGTCTCTTACCTGTTTGTGTTATTTGGTATTTGATCTTTGCAGTGTTTCATCTTTAGCTTGGTTTATGTCCAATCAGGAGACTAGTTTTGTGACCTTGGGCCAGCGGGTTCTAGCAAATCCTCTCAAGTGAGTAGTTGGACTTGCACTGATGTTTTTCAGAAGGAACTTATGTGGTTTTTTTTCTTCCATGAAATCAGGTTCACAAGTGAATTTTGTTTGCTAAAGTACTTAGTATTTTCTGGAATGTAGCTTATTATGGTTGCCATAATCATTAAAAAAAAAGGATTCAGTGGCTTCCACATCTTGTCGTTCAGGAAGTTCAGTGTTGCCCTCTCTTGAAATTGGTCGCGACGGAATTTGAATCCATTACTTACATGTGGACATGGAAATTATTCTATGATCACATACTTACATGTTCCTTACCACCCTATTTCTCCTGTGGAAAGAATTTAATCTCCTTTTGTCAACTCTATTTTGCAGAGTCCGTATGCACTACGGACATCCAGATGTCTTTGATCGAATTTTTCATATTTCTCGTGGTGGCATTAGCAAGGCGTCACGTGTTATTAATATCAGTGAAGATATTTATGCAGGTAAGCATGAGGGAAGCTGCTACTCTCTTGTATGTGTCATGATACGTTCAGAATTTCTGGCATCATTAGACATTATGGTGTGAGGAGGCTAGTGAAACCTATATACGTCAGATGAAACCAGTGAATAATATCTTCTCTGAGCTCAGTCACCCAAAGGAGGACATGATTTAATGACTTGCTACATTTTTAAGTTGTAGGTCCGGATTTTTTTGGTGTTATTAGGTGGTGTCTGACATGGAAGAACGGCTGTCATTTGTTGTTTGCAATATGTTTAAAGCATTTTTGGCATCAACATAAATGCATTTTTAAAGTATCGGTGCATGCAAGCCTTAGAGATCACACAGTTCACCTTGTTGTTCTTATTGAAATTTGATTGACTGACCATATAATTGGTATTTCACATTCAAAAGAAGTATGTAGACACTATTCTTAGGTGTGCACACAGCTTTAGGTAATCATGTTGTCTTGTCTGCAGTAGATTCTATCGAGGTGTCAGTTCTTGTGCCTTTATTAATTTGCATAGGACATACATGATTCCTTTTCTCGCTCTAGACTTGAGTAGTGTTAACTATTGTGGCAGCTTTTTGCAGTTAGTGTAGTGGGTTTATCTGGAACTTAATGAAAACTCGTTAGGTATTTTTAGGTTTGTGTTTATCTTGGCATTTGGGATGCATTTTCTGGGGGAGGAATTCAGATTCGATTTGGATACCCTGGGCTTACAGAATGTTAAACAAGAAGACAGGAAAGGTTCCTGGGTATTACACTTGGTTTGTGAATCTATTTCGGAAAGCCCTGTTTATTTTTCCGGTTCTGTCTGAGTCTGGTTAGATATAGTTTAGAACTTAGTTGCACGAAGTGCGAGCGGGGGAGCGGAGCATCATAGAAGCTCCTCATTGGGAGCTCCAGAAGGAGCGTTTAGGAATAATTTATGAAAAGACAAATTAATGTGTTCTTAGCGTCCAAGCTCGGCAAACCCTTCCAATTAACTGATTATCAAGTATAGAAGCTCCTTGTTTTGGTGATCTCTGGAACTAAGAATTAGAGTCAATTCCATTTTTTTTTTGATACAAGTAAGTCTTATGTTAATACTAAATACTTGAGTAGATTTGAGTAAATGTTTTTCGATTACCTTACTGTGACTTCATATTTTTAATAGATTAGAAAGAGAGAAAGTAAAGAGTAATTTTATAGCAGGAAAAAATTAATCTTAAAAATAAGATGATAAAGCTATATGCTAACCCTAACAACCTTAAATAAACCCCAATAAAGCCAAAAGACTGAGTACCCTTAACATAAAGATAAATGACAATAAAACCAAATACTACATTCACAATTTTCTCTTGCTCGGTAGCTTTTCTCTTATTTTCTTTGGGATTCATATCCTTGAGAGGTTCTATCCTAGTTGGGAACACGCTCCTTTCTCAACAGGAGCGAGGTTCCTAGTAGGTTTTGACTTGGGAACGTGGGAGAGAGGTTCTGGATTGGGTCTGCCTACCTGACAGAAGGTCACTGCAACTAAGGTCTAGAACTTCAGATGCTTTCATAACTTTGGCCTTTTGCAGTGCTAGAGCTTTGTGCATTTAATTTCTTTTGCTGCTATATAATGCGCAATTATATGCATACATTCTCGTTTAATTTCTCATAACTAATCAAGAAATGAGGAATGAAATCTCTGATTAGTGGTTCAATGATTCTGAGATGTCAGAAAAAGTGACGAGCCCTAGTTGTGACTTTTCATTTACGAACCGGGCTTGCTTGGAAGAGGAATAATGTTATGTGTCTTGTTTTCACTGTTTCTGATTTAAATACGACTTTTCCAGGGTTTAATTCCACATTGAGGCAGGGAAACATTACGCACCATGAATACATTCAGGTTCATTGATTTTTAATTTATGCTTGTTTTTGGTCATCATAAATATGCTATTGGTGTCTTGAAATCCTGCTTTTCAATGCAGGTTGGAAAGGGCAGAGATGTTGGGTTGAACCAGATTGCCCTTTTTGAAGGTAAAGTTGCTGGTGGAAATGGAGAGCAAGTTCTGAGCAGGGACATATATAGAATCGGTCAACTTTTCGACTTCTTTAGGATGCTTTCTTTCTTCTTCACGACAGTTGGTTATTACGTCTGCACAATGGTACTAAATGCTTTTCTTTTATTTGCCCCTCTTCGTCATCCATGCAGACTTCGGTATTGGAATGGCCAGTTTCTTGGATTGTTTGATATTATTTTGGTTTGATTGCAGATGACAGTGCTTACGGTATATGTTTTCTTGTATGGAAGGGCGTACCTGGTAATTTTGGCTTACTTCAATCTTGCGTTCACTTTTCCCATTTTTGTCTGTGGTTGATTTTATGACTTGCAGATTAGTTGTATGTGCTTGCTACTTTTTTTGTTTGTGTGAAGGCTTTAGGTGACCAGTCACACTGCCTGTGTTCTCAATATTTTTTTTTTTTTTTGATAGCCGAGATATTTGGCTGGCTTTGGGAGTACTCCCAACCTAATGCCAACTAGTCCTCGGGGGACCAATCCTACCGTCCACTTTTGGGGCCCCCAATTAAAGCGAGGGCATTTTGCTCTGTTTGAACTGGCCCCAAAGGAGTTGATAGTACTTGGGAGGTTTTGAACCTGAGACCTAAGAGAGAGCATACTTCTAAGTCCCAAGCCTTGACCACCAGGCCAACCCCTTGGGTTTTGTGTTATCAATATTGTCGCTTGTAACTTTATAACATGCCCGATAAGTAGGGTCTAGACTCTCTTGAGTCTCCATCATGAGTTGGCTGAACATTCAACGACTAAAGCGCTTGCATAGGTAGGTGATTTAAAGTCAGGACCATCCTGCTTTGTGCAGTTGACAAATAAAGTTGGCAATGTAATTGGCTACATCCTCCCTCACATGCAACTTTGGCTTGCAGCTGCAGTAACAGATGGGAGAACAGACAGAATGATGACAACCGACACAGTACACCCAAAAGAAAGTGCACATAAATTAACACGGAAGGAATTAACGAACATGCGGAGACGTGAGCTCTATCTCGAAACCAATTATTTGAAAGAATTTAGGTTCACCACTTGCTCCAAAGGTTAATTAGGAGGAAGTTATTATTTTCCAAACTACTATGTTTATAAATTCCTTGGCATGTGGCTCTTGAGAGTCAAAAGGCACACGTGGGCTAGAATTTCACACGTGGTTGGACATGTTCTCTTCAGATTTTCATTTTGCTGCAACAGCTCAAACCTTGGGATTTTAGAATAGCGAAGCTTTTGGTTGTCTATTGGCTACCAAATTATCAAAGAAAAACAATCGAAAGCAAATATTGCACCGGCTTCCAAGATGCCTCGTCAAACATCCAAAAATCTGGCATGTGACAGGCAATTTTCTTCTAATCTGTTCTAAAGCTACAAAAAAAAGTGCATCTAACCAGGACGTGTTTGAGAATTTTGGAATTTCAACTCATGCCTTTAGAACTTGAACTCGTATACTTTGTCCATTGTTATCACTTTTTTTTATCAGTAGTGATCAGGTGCTCAAGTGGAGGCCATGATAATATATAGGATAATAGGATTTTTTTCCTGGTTTTTGTTTTTTGGGCACCATGTTTTTTTTTTTTTATCTATAGTTATCAGGTGGTCAAGTGGAGGCCATGCGAATATATATGATAATAGGATTTTTAGCTTGGTTATTGGACTAGAAATAACTGAATCACTACATTGAAGTTCGAGGAAGATGTTTTATCTGATTGATTAACAAATCGTAAGACTGAAGATGTATAATCTGATGACCGACATGTCGCTATTTGCCAAGTGAATAAGTTGCGTATCAGGATATTAATGAAAATAGTTCCTGAATCAAAGGGCTTTTTGGAAGTATCTCTTTATTTTGCATTTCTTATTTCAAGCTTGTTTAGACAAGTGAGGTGGACCTGTACTGGGATTCTAGGTATGTTTGTGCTGCCTCCATGGACTTCAATAAGCCAACCTCAATCTTGCTGAGATGTTTACCCCTGGGTGCTAACATCAGGGAGACATTCCCCCTTTTTTGGTAAAGAAAATGAACCTTTTAAATTAAAAATTGTGGCCTCATGCCTTTTCCCAAATAGGTGGATAGCACGCCCTTTGCTTCAGTCTAATCTAGAGCTTCGGTCTCCATATAGTTTCACAACAGCCTTTCTTATGGGACTGCTATTGGAGGGCTCTCTTATGTTTCAGTGAAGTACATAGTGCATCCTTCTTCTGATATTAACCCTAGATTTTCTTCTAAATCTTTCAGGCTTTCTCTGGAGTTGATAGTGGAATTGCGCGGACTGCTGATATTCTGGGTAATGCTTCACTGGATGCAGTTTTGAATGCTCAATTTTTGGTCCAGATTGGAGTGTTCACTGCAGTGCCAATGGTAGTGGGTTTTGTGCTTGAACTGGGATTGCTGAAGGTTGGTCCATCTAATTTTGATAAACTAAGATCAGATTTCTTCCCCCAAAGATTGTTTGTTTGGCTTCATTTTATACTAGATTTGACGGGATTTTCTGGATCTCAAGAACTCAACCTTGCATTGTGATTTTTATTAAACATGTAAATCTTTCTTTGCTATCTTACTATGGGACTATCTTGTCAAAGTGTTATTGAGCTGAATATTGGTCGTTAAATAGCGCAAATATTCTACCATTTTTTTATCTTCTTGAATGTCATGGACTTGCAGGCTGTGTTCAGCTTTGTTACGATGCAGCTTCAGCTATGCTCTGTCTTTTTCACCTTTTCGTTAGGAACTAGGACTCATTATTTTGGGCGTACTATCCTCCATGGTGGTGCAAAGGTATGTAAATGCCATCAGATATCAGAATCGGTAGGGCTTGGACAGAATTTTAAGGTGGAAATTACTGATTACATTTGCATTGTGAAATATCATCTGCAGTACAGAGCAACAGGCAGAGGATTTGTTGTCCGCCACATAAAGTTTGCCGATAACTACAGGCTTTACTCTAGAAGTCATTTTGTCAAGGCGTGAGTGAATATTTTGCGAAACGATGAATGCTTTCTTTTTCTACCTAACTACACTTGGCAGTTAATACATGGGGTATTTGTCAAAGGCAAATCACAATCTCTTTTTATTTCTTTTCTATCTACAGTCTGGAAGTGGCATTGCTGCTAATAGTTTACATAGCTTATGGATACACGAAGGGAGGTGCTGTTTCTTTTGTTCTCATAACCCTTAGCAGTTGGTTCCTTGTCATCTCATGGCTGTTTGCTCCTTATATATTTAATCCCTCCGGTTTTGAATGGCAAAAGTAAGTTTTGATTTTTCCATATGCGATTGTCAAGTACTGTTTGTTCTAACAGACCAATTCGCTGCAGCTTTGAATTATACATCTTTTGAACATGTATATTATTCTGCTTTTCCCCATTTTAGAGATGTGTATTATGCTTTTTTGTGGCTTTCATCCATGTTTAGCAGGCCTAATTTTTGTAGTGCAATGAACAGGACTGTCGAGGATTTTGATGATTGGACCAATTGGCTTCTGTACAAGGGTGGTGTCGGGGTGAAGGGAGAAAATAGTTGGGAATCTTGGTGGGATGAAGAACAGGTGAGTCTAGATACCTATGCACACCTATGTTCAGCCTCGCCTTTTCCATTCTCAATGACCTCCTCATTTTCCTATATATTTTTGAAGTAGACCTTTTATTTGCCAATTTTTATTTTCTTCTTAGCAAGCATCTTTGAATATGACCCCATTATGTTTTCACTGTGCTTTAGCTTGACCATTTGGATTGGAGGGTTTCAGAGGAGGTTAGGTAGACCGTTTCATTTGCTTTAGATCAGAAAAAAACTTAACCTACGCAGGAAGCCTGTTAAGAGGCGCCTCTGAAACTGACAATGATTAATGGGGCTCAATTATTGCCATGATTAACTGATGTTCCTGGATTTTTGTTTCTTCAGTGTGAGATATATACTTCCTTTCCTTTTTCCGTTTCCTCAGTTTAAAGTTATGCATTTTTATCTGTTAATCTTGGGATTCTTTCAAAGTATTAGTTTCTTGTTCTCAGTTGTTAACTCTTCCCAAAAGTATCAATTGTTATGCTAATGGATGATCATTTCAGCAAGTTACATGGATAAAAATCAGCAATTTTTGCTTTCTCCTGATTTTTAACCTATTTTATCGAGAGACTTAATTTGTTTTGCAGATACATATCCAGACATTGAGAGGCCGGATACTAGAAACAATTTTAAGCTTGAGGTTTTTCATATTTCAATATGGTATTGTCTACAAACTCCAGCTTACAGGGAATGACACATCACTTGCGGTATACTCTGGTTCTTTTCTTGCTTATGATGCATTTTTTCAATCTCCGTCTGAGCTAGTAGTGTATTTGAGGTTCTCCTTACCCAGGGAGTAATCACTTACTATTTGATGGTCTAGTGATTTAAGATGCCATGATTTTATCGATGACTTCAGTTGATACGTTTAGCCTGCAATGAAATAATAGCGGGAACTGCTAAAAAGCTGAACGCGGAGCCTTGAAAGGCCCTTGGAAGAGGGTACTTGAGCTACTCTCGATTTGACTTTTAGAATATTGCTAACGATTCTGTTTTTTTCTTACAATCAATTGCTAATCGTTTCCATCAATTTGTCATTGCTCTGCGGTATTTTCTTAGGCCATTATAAACTAGACTAGACTCCAAAATGGTGAGAGGAGCACATACAGTGTATTCCTTATTAACTGGATAGTCAATATGATCTTCAGGGAAATGCTTTGAGATTGGAAGTGCCTCATAGCATGTATAAGTTGCAATAATGAAACACAAATAAACAAAACCTGGATATTTGAAAAGTGGAAATGGATCAACAAATGGAAAAGAATTAATGGTTGGTTGAACACTCATCTTCATGCTGGGGAGAAAAAAACTTAATTATGCACGTGTGACCCTTAGCGGCTTATCTTGTGAAACAGCATTGTCGTTGCCGAAAGTTAAAACTGTGTGAAGAGTGATATAGTTGTCTAGCCACGATTCGTTTCCATTTTCCAAATTTCACTCCTCTAATAGTGTTGGCAGTCAGTATTAGGAAAGCATTCCTTTCTCATTCTCAGCTCTATAACAATGTAAGAGATGATTTTAATATGCATCCCATTTTTAACCACACCATATATTTCAGATGTTTGAAAAAGTAGGTGAATTATATTCATGTGAACTTTGTGTGCCTTTTTAAATGGCGTATAAAAAAATCATCATTTTGCTTTAAGCTCTTAATGCTGGGTAACTCTCTCCTACGCGGAGACTTTGACTTGCTTGTGGTTTTTATCACTGATCATTGCCCTTCGTCTTTTTTAAACTTACTGAGATATGATATAAATATTGCACTGTGGCTTTATTAGACTTGGTTCCAGATAATTGCATTTGCAGTGTCTATTCGCATTGAAATGAAGTCTTTAAGCCCTGACTTTTCTTTTGGTGTCCAGATTTATGGCTTCTCGTGGGTTGTACTGGTTGGCATTGTTATGATATTTAAGGTTAGGATCCAATCTTCTTTAAGATACCTTTTCTTTCTTTTCATTTGTTGTTTTCAGGATTGCTTAAGTAGTGCTTGTCCAACTTATGTTTCAATCTTGTATGATTCCACAGATCTTCACATTTAGCCCTAAGAAATCAACCAACTTCCAGCTAATGATTCGGTTCATGCAAGGAGTTACATCCTTAGGACTTGTTGCAGCTCTTTGCCTTGTTGTTGCCTTTACTAGCCTGTCAATTGCTGATTTGTTCGCTAGCATCCTTGCATTTATTCCTACTGGATGGGCCATTTTATGTGTAAGTTTGTAGCACAGAAACCCTCCCTGAACCCCATGCTGTATAATATGGAGAACACCACAATGATCATGTCGCAAAACTTCTATTGTCGATTAATGAGGCACTCTCAAATGGAACTTGGCCAAGAAGAATATTTAACAGTAATTAACTAAAGTCTTGCTACCTGGTTGAAAACTGGGAACTTGGCCGTATTCTTCTTCCTTCCGTGTCCCAATATCCTCTGAATCCTTTTGTGTTCTGTGATGATGCAGCTTGCAGTGGCATGGAAGAAAATAGTGAGAAGCTTGGGCTTATGGGATTCAGTGCGGGAATTTGCGAGAATGTATGATGCTGGGATGGGTATGATCATTTTTGCGCCCGTAGCTGTGTTGTCTTGGTTCCCATTTATTTCCACTTTCCAGTCTCGCTTACTCTTCAACCAAGCATTTAGTCGGGGGTTGGAGATCTCCCTCATCCTTGCTGGGAATAAAGCTAATGTTGAGTCCTGATTTTTGGACTCTGGTTTGTTTCTGGGAGAGAAGGTCATTGGTTTCAACTTTTGTAGGGCTGTGATATTGAACTGCAAATCTTTTTGTATCGTACTTTTTGAGTTCTAGTTTTTCCTTTTTGGGGTGGAGGGTGGGAGAACTAACAGGGATGCTCAATGTACAGATGGTTTGGGAGGAATATTTTGGGTGGTTATTATGCTGACTCTTATGGATTGCAATGAAATACGAGTTTTGTATGATTCTTGCTTCCTTGTGTTTTCCCCTTTTTGTCTGTGAACTTCCTTTACCTAAGCTGTGACTTTATGAACCAATTGGTATTAGCTCAGTTGGCCACAATTGTACATTTTTGAACGAAAGGTCACGGGTCACAACTATTGTTAAAAGTGGACACTGACTATTGATTTGTTTCTTCAGATTCTTGTTTCTTTTCGGTTTTAATAATAAGAAAAAATAACTTGTGGCTTTATGATTCTTCTGGTATAAAAAGCACTATCTTCAGATAAACTCAGGAATCCAAACTGTAATTCATCCATTTTCTATTCTTGCAAATTTGTAAAGGTAATTGATATTTTAGTTTTTGTTTGTTGGTTGGTTTTTTCTTGGTGCAGTTAGGACAACTCGTTCATTTAGCACAATTACATTTCGCTCAGGCCTCTCTTTGGAGAGTCCCTTCTTTCCAATCAATAAATATGGTGCTGGTTTACTTTTCATATTATTTTTGCTTGACTAGCGCCAAGAATTTCATTTTCAATGATTTCTGGGTCTGGACGCGAATAATAGGTACCCGTAGGTAGAGTTAATAAGCCGTGTAATAGCACATCATTTCGCACAGTTTGGGGGGCACTTCACGGCATATTTAGTGCATACTTTAATTTTGTAGGCCAAAAGTGGAAGAAAATTTGCTATAGCATTAATTACATATGACACGTGCGGCTTCAGTTGCTTTCCTTGTTGGGCTGGAAAATGTTGGGTTGATATGTGAATTAAACCTCTCGAGTTTGAACTCTTGTGTAGCTCTTCAGAAACTTGTTTAAATATTGTATGGACTTAAGTACTGATTTTTCTATTGGTATGATATTTATAGGTGTTGGTTATATTCTGAATACTGTATTAAATTTATTGTAACTATCGATAGTATTGAGTACTGGTCTTCCAAGTAGTGGTTATATATATATATATATATATAGGCTTCATGGGTCAATATTTTTTTAGATCAATATTAGATCAATATCTGAACTCTTCATTCCTGATTAAATTTTAATGATTCGAACCGTTCAATGTGTTTAAAACATGTTTTTAAAACTATCCGCAAGAAATCAGTTCAAAATATTATTAGAAAAGGGAACATGTTTTTAAAACTATCCGCGAGAAATCAGCTCAAAATATTATCAGAAATGATTTGATTCAAACAGTGGTCCAAATGCTGATAGGAATTGTTTTATGAACCACTGCTTATATCAAGCTCTTTCCGGTAATATTTTGAACTAATTTCTCAGGATCATTAAACTTTAATCAAGAATGAAGAGTTTAATTGTTGGTTTAATATTGGTCTAAAAAAATATTGGTCCATGAAGTCTTTTCCTATATATATAGTCCCCTTCTAATAAAGGATCCCTCATTTTGTTATGGTGTGGGCCTCCTATTATTTGACCAAATTTTGATGATCGGAATCATTCAATGTGTTTAAAACATATTTTTAAGGGTAACTGCAAGAAATCGGCTTAAAATAATATAAAAAAGGGATTGATCTAAATAATTTTTTATAAATGCTGACAAGAACAGTTTTATGAAAAATTAAATGGATCAAGTATTTCCGGATATTATTTTGAGCTAATTTTTTGTGGGTACCTTTAAAAATATATTTTAAACACATTGAACAGTTCAGATCATTATAATTTGATCAAGAAATAAAAAGTCTGTACCGTAACAAAATAAGAGATCTATTATTAGAAATTCACACATTCTCTCTCTCTGTATATATAAAATATTTGTTATAATTTTATGTGGTTTGGAAACAATTTGGTTCAATATCAAAGTAGGTACGGTTGCAAGTTGCTACAATTGCTTGATAATGAGACTACCCTTATAAATAAATAAAAAATATCACGATGACATAAGTAAAAGTAGGGTAGAAGGGAGGAGAGGCACGAAATTAGGTGTTGAGTTGACAATTGAATTAGAAATAAATAGACATGAGCGGTATCAGATTACCAGCGTACTATTCTGAAATTATTACAATAATATTTAAAGATGACGGTTGAAAATTATTATTAAACGTGAAATATGACAATTTTGAAACTGTTATCTATGGAGATAACATTCAAAATTTTGAACTTTTTTTATGATAATTTACAGCTGTCATTGATATTTATACAAATAACACTTATATCAGATAACACTTTATAAGTGTCATTAAAAAGTATTAGATGACAAATAAAAATTGTCATTGTTAATTATATGTATGACAGTCACAAAGTATCGTTAAACATAATAACATTATTTACTCAATATGACTAGAACGTCACTATCTTCTTTTTTCAAGTTTTGAACATCTAACCTTTCGCTCAATTAACACTTTACGTGTAGCCTCTCTGGCCACTTAACCAAACATAATATTCAGGAGATATTTACAATATCTAATATATAACATACGTGTTTAATATCGTTTTTATTGTTTTAATGTTAGTCGAGATTAAAAAGATTTATGTGATTTTAATGTCACTCTTAATTAAAATCGATATTATAAAAGAATTTTTTTGTTTTAATGTCAGTTTTTAAAAAAAATAACATTGTAAAGGAGATTAGTTATATCACAAACTTGAAAATCGACATAATAAAAATATTACATCATTGGTTTTTTTAGACTAATATTAATACTTATTTCAGTTTTTTCAATGATAGATTTGCAAAAATTGACGTGTTATTTAAGAACTATTGTAGTAGTGATGATAGTTTTTTTGATAGATTGACATTAATACTTATTGTAATTTTTTCAATAACAGGTTTGCAAAAAATGATATGTTTCTTGAGCACTATTATAGTAGTGATGATAATTTTTTTTATAGGTTGGCATTAATGCTTATTCTAATTTTTTTCATGGCAGGTTTGTTAAAATTGACATATTATTTACTTTTATAGAATCATATTTAAGCGTTATCATAGTAGTGCGGTCTGTTTTGGTAGATATCGGCTTGTACTATACCGGTCAATTATTTTTTTTAAATGTCAATTAATGATTTTTTAAGGTAATTAGACATAAATTGAGGCTAAAACTATTCCTTTTTATGTTTGATGATTTATCTTTTAAGTTATGAAACTTCATTTTATATGTCTAATATAATTTTTTATGAATTTTTTTTATTTAAATTGTATATTAATTTTAGCGATAAATCTGAAATGGTACGCCGGTAAATAAAGGTACTAGTACATATACCAGTAATAAAATTGGTACGCTTGTCAGTACAAGATTGAAAATTTTGCACAAGACACATACTCCGTGCCAGCGCGTACATGTGTAACTGAAACATTAGAGTTATTTACTCATTTGTTATCTAAAATTTTGAGAAAATGTGAAATATGACAATTAGAGCGAAAGTGATTTTATATTTCAGTCACAATAGTTATTTTTTTTGTAAAATTCTAAAAAAATAATTTTAATAAAATAAACAATTTTAATCATCGACGTGAGACCTTGAAATGGTTTTATCAACAAAATTGGATTTGATTGAGGCTATAAAGCAGCTGGGCTAAGCTGGTCTTTCTAGATAATGATTGGGCTCGGGTCGGTTCACAGCACTCTCCAATTTAGCGGGCCTATACTTGAGAGATCCATCTTATGTGCAAAGCCCAAACTGTGGGTTGGAATGGAAGAAAGATTGTGGGCAGCCCAATGCAAAGCATTTTTTTTAAAAGAAAAATCTACGATCTCCGAATTTAAACCAAGAAAGTGTCTCTGAATTCAAAATCTCGAGATATTTTTTTTGTCTAAATTCGGAGATTTTAGCATTGCTCTTTTTTGCAAGCTTTATTGGGAGGCAAAGCCATTCCATTGTCACTTCAAACTGTTGAGTAGTTTGAAACTTTTAGATACTATATTAGTTCTAATGAAATCAGTTTGTACATATTTTTATCTTGTTTTTGTTGACGTTTTTAGAGGACGGTAAGATTGGTCATTGAAAGAATGGTTCAGTGGCGCATAAACTAGCGTGTACATCATGAATTATACAAAATTCAGAGAATTTTACCAAATATTTTTGTAAGCTTTATTTGGAGGCAAAGCCATCCCATAGTCAACCCAAGTTGCAGATTGGTCAAGGAAAGTTTGAAATCTTTTAAATATTATATTAAATGTTATACAGTCAGTTTGTACAATATTTTATCATGGCTTTAGTTGGAGCTTCTACAAGACGGTGAAATTGGTTACTTAAAAATTGTTTGAGCTAATCATAAATTGGCTTGTACATCGGCTTTTAGAAGACGATGAAATTAGACATCCAAAAATTGATTGAGTTGCACATAAATTGGCTCGTACATTATGAGATATATATATATATATATATATATATATATTTATATTGTTCTTTTTAGTTAGGGTTTATTAAACTAACAAATCTTAGTTGTCTCACAACTATCAAAAGCAACCCCTTAATCAACATGTTTTGCTATTTTCTCTCTCGGTATGATATTGTGGTGATTATATGTCAAAACTATGACTTCATTTTAAAAAATAGATCCATCTGCAAATAACCTTTTTTAATTGTAAATCAAAACATAATCTCAAGGTCATAATTAAAATGTGCCCTTGTATCGAATTCAGATCCGACCCTATTTATTGTTGTTGTTGTTGTCGTTGTTTTTGTTGTAGCAAACACCTTATTCTATACTTAATTGCTTCCCCTATTATGCACCATGTTGAGAGTTTATGCCCTTACTCCATAGGGCCTCGCGAATGGCTCCCTAGCTCACAGGCTTCTTCGAGAAGGAAACCCGCTATCCTCTTTTCTTTTAATTATTGTAATAGAGGTACTAAGCAAGGTCTTTTCATAATGGGTGCCTCTAGAAATCATAATTTGATGATGTACAACGTAGACCCGAATAATTGGTTTATGTTGACAAAATCCAAGAATCCTGGACACTGTCATCATCTAACTATCACTTGAGTGGTCACCAAAACAAAGATGTGATGATATTGCAAGATACAGCTATTGCTTTTTTTATTATTATTGACAAAGAAAAATATTATATATATATGTTGATATTTAAAGATGAGGTACAAAGATTAAAGAGATCACGAGCATGAAGGTTTCACAACGAAAAGAACAAGCATCACCATTAAATTAGCATCCGAGTCTCTGACAATTACGTGTCACCCGAGATATGAAAAGAAATAAAAAACATGGAAATAGAAGGGAAAAAACCCATTATGGCCACTGACAAAAAGGAGGATACTGCTATTGTTTTTTGATAGCTCAGCGCGTTTTGACTATTTTATGCGTACCTCGACTAATTTCTAGAAAAGAGGCCCAAGTAAGGTCAACACAAAATCTTGTGTTGAATGACTATATTAGAGTTGATACCACATGAGATCTAGGTTCTGAACTTGAGATCTTAGAAGGAAGCAAATCTCAAAACCACAAGCCTTAACTACCATGCCAACCCGTTGAGCGAAGTATTGATTTGTCAAGAATTGCGGGCCTTGATGTGCATTGTGCACAACAATGCGTGTTGTGCTCCAAAATGATATCGTTTTGACACACAAAATACTATTTCGAATAGACTCCTCTCGATAGGATTCTTTGTTTTTAAGCCAAAATAATGTCATTTTGCTACACAACACGTTTATTATGCAATCGACTCCTTCATTTTTGATTTGTCACATCTATTGACAGATTTATGCAGGCAAAAATAAAAGACATTGGTTGAATGAACAATTTAGTTTGAAAACAAGTTATCCATGTGGTGTTTTGTCACATGTAACAATGATGTCTCCTCTTAATTGATAATTATGTCTTTGCTTTTTTAATTGATAATAATTGATAATTATGTCTTTGCTTTCTTCACCTTATTCCTACCTAACAGAAACCCAATTAGGAAACCTAACTAATTATTGTAGTAATGGGCAATCATGAACATTAATGGTCCACAATGGGACTTTCAATGTACTTGTAAAGGGTTGTATCACATGTCCAACGAATGAGAGATCATCAAATCTAGTTTCTATGGACAAAAAAGGAAACAAAAATCTGAAAATATAAGTTCAGTACTATTTCACTAATGAAATCCATTAGACAATCATGTATATGATGTTTCATATTTCCTTATAAAATTTCATAATTAGGTTAGGTGGTAAGAGGGATAATTCAGCTAGGCTGTGGTGTTATTTGCCAGGTCGAGCTTTCGGGAGAGAGTTTTAATGGAGTATGGATGAGTGGTCAAAGATTCTAACGTAAACTTGAACAAATTCAATTGTGTACTAAGCTCTCAACACAAAAAATGACCGACGACAAATCATTCAACGCTCTTGACTCATACAGGCTCTAATTATTCGACAGATTGGATTTCCTTTTGAAGGAGAAGTTCAGTAATAGTACCCTGCCATGCAAACATTAAACTAATTGTAATTGGCCCAATAATTTTTACAAGTGATACGTATCATCGATACTTTAGTTGCTTACGGCCTTAGCCGTAAAACAACCCCCTCTCCCTCTCAATTTTTGTTTTGTTTTGTTTTTTGGTGTTGGCCCTAGTTGATTTATGAAATGGTACTTATTCAACTTGTGATGAAACTCTTCATGTGGTGGCACTTATTGGTGTGTTTTTTTTGGTAAACAGAAATAGTACTAATTGCTACGTTGAAGAGAAAGGAACCATATATTTTTGCCACTTATTGGTTTTCTTTAGCCATGTTGTGACATAACAGTGAAACTCAACCAGCTGGCTTGAGTCCAACTGTCCATCTATATACTGTTTGTGTTATAAAGACACATGTATATATGTATTAGCATTTATGACACGCGTAATATATGTGCATCTTTGTTTTTTTGTTGTGTTATGTCTTTTAGCGTTGATGTCGATCTATCTTTTTCAAATCCAATAGATAGACCATGGGTAGTTTTTTTTTGGCTCGACAGATAGGCCATGGACAATTAAGGTCATGAGTAATTTTTCAACTGCCGAAAATTGTGAAGATTCAGTTTTTAGATTTTTATTTCACGTAGTTGTCCCTATTGTTTTTCAACTACTAGAAGTTGTGAACATGTATCTTTTGACTCGGTGAGGTTCTTTTAAAATATAAACTTTGAGCCGGCTTTTATATAATATTCACACCAAAAGAGTACCCCTTTATGATAATGGGAGATTCGGTCAAAAGTAAA
>JABCMJ010018693.1:0-18332 GCA_014822125.1 Arbutus unedo | reverse complement strand
TTTGGCATATGCTTCTTCATTGATTTACCTTTCCAAATGAATTCATCTCCTATTTATGGAGAGAATCTTAGGTCAAAATAAATAAATAATACAATAAAAGTATTATTTGTTTATTCATTTTTTTTAACTTAAAAAGGATTGGAGTGGGCCTATATCTTTGGGCTAGCCCAATTCCATGACCATTTATCCAATTAGGCCAATCCGTCTAAATTTAGTCTTACTCATATTTTTAGATGGGCAAAGCCCACATGATTACGAGGGCCCAAATTTAGGCTTTTGACTAAATTTCATAATTTTGATTTTAATTAATCAAGAATATGTATTTGTCTTGACTAATTGAACGGTAATTAAGTCATATAAAATTTTAGTGTCTACACCCACCACCTCCTACATAATAACCAAAAACTTATCCACTAGGTCACTTAAACATTTTTGTTTAGTAATGAAAATACAAATATTTATTATATCAAACTAACTCTCGAGTAAAAAAAAACCCTACATAATAACCAAAAACTTATCCACTAGGTCACTTAAACATTTTTGTTTAGTAATGAAAATACAAATATTTATTATATCAAACTAACTCTCGAGTAAAAAAAAACTTATATATGTACAATTCAAATATTTTCATATGTATATAGTACATGTATATATCTGTATACATATATGTCTGTATATATATATATATATATATATATATATTATACAAAATATATACATGTACAATATATATACATATATAGTATGTATAAGTATTTATGTATATGGTATGTATATGTATAAGTATTTATATATAGTCGGTATATGTATAAGTATCTGTATATATATATATATGTATAAGTATATATATGTATATACATATATCTTTTCTATATATGTATATACATTTATATATAATATAATGTATATGCATACTATATATGTATAATGCATGTATGCATATACTTGTACATATATACATATATATGTATGGGGCTGGCTTTATAGACTATCACTTTTTTAGACCAATATTAGACTAGTATCTAAACTTTTCATTCTTGATTAAATTTTAATTATCAGAACCGTTCAATGTGTTTAAAACATGTTTTTAAGAGTACCCGAGAGAAATCAACTCAAAATATTATCAGAAAGGACTTGATCTAAGTACTGGTTCAAAATGCTGACAGGAACTATTTTATTAAATACTGCTTGGATCAAGTCTTTTTCGGTAATATTTTGAACTGATTTCTTGCGGGTACCATTAAAAACATATTTTAAAGTGAACTTCTAATAAGGGATCCCTTATTTTTCTACGGTGAGTACCTCTTATTTCTTGATCAAATTATGATAATTTGGACCGTTCAATGTGTTTAAAATATATTTTTAAGGGTACCTGTAAGAAATCAGCTCAAAATAACATCCGGAAAGGCTTGATCCATTCAATTTTTCATAAAACTGTTCCTGTTAGCATTTATCAAAAATTGTTTAGATCAAACCCTTCTCAATATTATTTTGAGCCGATTTCTTGCGGATACCCTTAAAAATATATTTTAAACATATTGAACGGTTCAGATCATCAAAATTTGATCAGAAAATAAGAGATTCACACCGTAGCACAATAAGGGATTCCTTATTAGAAGGGAGCTGTGTATATATGTATATGTATATGTATATGTATGTGTGTGTGAGTACTGTATATATATATAGAGAGTATATATATGAATATGTAGAGTATATATATAAGGAGAGAGTACATATAAATACTCTCTCTCTCTCTCTTTCTCTCTCTCTCTCTCTCTCTCTCTCTCTATATATATATATATATATATATATATATTGTATATATACATATTTATTATATGTATTGCATATATTTAGAGAGTATACATATATAGAGAGTATATGTATATATATACATATACGTATATGTCTATATACGTATGTATGGAGTATGTCATAAACATATATATACCTACACACACACACACACACACACACACATGTACATATAGTATATGTGGAGTCTAGAATCCAAATTTGACTTTTCGGGCTGATATGGTGAACCCTCTCGATTATCCTGCAAAAAACTCAACACTAAATTAGTGCCGACTGGGGTTGGGTCTCCAACGGCACTCCGACGATCAAGTTAGCCTCAAATAAGAGCGAAACTAACTTGAAAATAATCTTAGCGCGAGTGTGTGCGTACCTGTGAATGGAATGCTCCCTGGAGTATTTATATAGTAGGAATCCAACCGTCTGTCGGAATCTTCAGTCGAATGTGTAGCATCATGTTTCGGGAACCCTGAAGATGAAATCAAGCTAATGTTCGGTTGCCTCGGCTCCCACACTCTAGGACCCCTCTATGCCTCCTTCGGCAACTCCACACTTCTCGAACATTCCACTATCTCTGCAAATCTCACATTGTGTTGGCTCACCACGAGCTTCTTAATAGAATAGTGAAGACTTTTCTCAAAATGGCGACATTTACAATCTTTCGACGCTGCCAATTACAGTGCAAAACGCAATAAGGTTTGAAACTTTGAAGTGTACTCTGATACGGTCACCTTTCGCTGCTCTAACTTCTCAAATTGTTCCTGCAACTGCTCTCGATTAGATTTGAAGTATTGATCATGAAAAAGGACCTCGAGCTAGGTCTAAGTCAAACTCTCAACATCCGGCTCATTCGCTTGAGTTGTTGGCCTAGCGGCCCTCCATGCATCCTTTTGTACCTCTAAGATCGATTCCTACCATTTGCTTGCCTCTCCCGTCAATTGACATGCAACAATGTGGACCATAAGGTGATCCTCTACTATCATCAAGGCATTAAATAATTTACGTCAATGGTTGGCAGTGAGAAAGTCACTACCCTCTCCTCTTGATTGCCCGATTACTAGCACTAGCTCTAGCGACCTGATTCAAAAGATTCGACTCGACAAAAGCCACAACAAATTCACTCATGAATGTGCCGAGAATAACAAACGATTCGACATTATTCTCAATCCTTCCATCAACCTCCTCCTCATGAGGAACTTCTCATCTTCGACTAACAACATCATCTCAATGCATATCACGGTAGCAATCTCGGGCCTGAAGTCCACCCCGTCTGATTCCATCTCTTGGCAACATTACACTACAACGTCAAGAAAGATACTCACAAGGTCAAACAACAGTCATATTGCAAGGCCAACACCTATAACAATTTCCCAACATGAGTCAACAATATTACTTTACTCTTACACAATAGCGAATGCAATGTCAATGAATGCTATACACACAAATCACACATACCATGCTAAAATGCAACGAGTTTGACCCCATGAGACACAAAGTCTCCCCATAGTCTTAAACTATTCTAGCTCATGCTCTGATACCAAGTTGACGCCCTCGATTTTCAACAGATTAAAAACGTAAAATGCAATTTATAAACCTCTCAATCCTCACCACTAAACCCATATATTTCATTCATAAGATACCATCAAAAGTTGAGTTCAAAGTGTGATACATCTAAAGGGCCAATTCTCGGCCCAAGACATCAAAATACAGTGTCAAATAGTTAAAAGTTACATCTTTTTCAAAATCAACGAAACCAGAAATAATTGAGTTATATTACATCTTTCAAAAATAAGTTTATAAAGATGTTGAATAACTCCTATCACTGTAGCTTTCAAAAAAAATGCATCCTCTCATGCAATCCAAGCACTCTATGCTAAGCCTCTGGAATGGTACCTGAAAAACGATGGGATGAGTTACACAGCTCAATAGAGATGTCTACATTAATATTATATGAATATAAAATGGTATGGCATATGACGTGAACAATCATTAATCAATGACAACATAAATGAGGTATAAAGTTAAACATGAGTAACACGCTATACAAGTCATAACATTGCTTTACAATTCAGCATTTCACTTAATCAATTCTCGATTCATATACCACGTCTCATGTCAATCATTACTCCTAGCGCTTCACCCAACGGTGGCTAGACAAGTATGTCATCTAATAACATAATTTTCAAGGGAAGCTAGAATAGTTGTCATACTTAGGATCGCTCCCTAGGGAGGCTAGCACCGTTTGTCATACCTAACACATCTCTCGACGGAGGCTAGCCCATAAAGTTGCATCGTTCCAATGCTAGAATAAAACACGAGTCTTATATCAATTGTCATTCATTCAAGCGTGTCGAGAATTTCATCAATGTATTCATAATCCATGAAATAAGTTTTCAAATCTTGGAACATATCATGCTACTTCACATCATAATCCAAATCATACACAACAATTTCTATGTTCCAAAACATGGCTAAACCATACAGGGCAAGTCACTGGAGCGACATTGAGGTCGCTTGAGCAACCTAGGCAATTTTTGGGTTCGACAGAAATGCGAAGGTTGCGCTCAAAACATTTAAAACTTAAGGATTTGAACCAAAAATCAGCAAGAATACTAACAATATACCAATCAGAAACACATAAAAGAGGTGAAACATCTCTACCTCAATATTCAAATTAATGAATCGAGCACCAACTCTAGCTCCAAAAGCTTCTAGATCTTGAAATCTCGTCCTCCGGGCAAAAAAACACAATCAGGCTTCAGATATCAAACAAGCATAAAGGAAACACGCAATGTCTAGAAGAAATTTGTGTATAATGCAACCAATATCCGGATTGGGTTTGAGAGATGAGGGCGTCTAGAGAGAGAGAAGGAAAGAAAGAGGGATATGGGAGATTTTTGAAACAAAAATCTGATTTGTTTTAAAAATGGCCCTCCCAAATAACATCGTTTGCCATATGCTACATCCGAACCCTATCATATAAATGTCTCAAATCAAACAATATTTGTCAATTACACTACTCATATAAAATCCCGAACCATTTAATTAAAACAAAAACTTTCCAGGTCCTTACAACAAAACTCTGCCATTTTTTCTAAGGTCTAACATAAAGATCTAAAGACCCTTATTCTAAGACAGAAAGGGGATCAACTGAATAGAGAAATCGAGTTAAGTACTAAAGAAGGACTTGTAGAGAAGAAAGGGTCTTAAACTATTTTCTATGGAACACAGAAGTTTGGGAAATTGCGGCTAGACGCAGGAAATTTAAGAACTAAGAAAGAGATATTTCTCTCGAGAGTAATGGGAATAAGAACAGCGAAAGTAAAAAGTGAAGGTGAAGGAGTAAATATAGTCGGTGAAAAGCGATGTTGTGAGTGACACCCACAAAAGGTCACATCGGTTACCAAAAGTTGCCACCATGCATCATCATGCATTTAATGCAACTGTACAAATTCAAAGAGACGAATAAAGGATATTCATCCAAGCAAAGTGCATTCAGCCAATGGATGTGGCGAATGATAAGGAAGACATAAGTTTTACCTATTTCATCCGCTCGATAGAGAGCAACCAAAGTTGGGGAGCAGAGTAATAGGAGGAGGTAAAATCTAATTAACCTAATTAGGATTTTACTGAGTAAATAGGCGAGAAACAAATCGACACTCTTATGCACAGGTATGTTGCCAAGGAGATAATTATATTTGCCAATCTAAGAAAGGCAGTTAAATAGTAAATATTAAATGAGGATAAGTTTTGAACCTGAATAGTTCAGGACCAATTCTAAATAAACAAGGATGAAAAATTCTATACTAATTCAACTTATAATGATGAGTTAATAATTGAATTAAACTCTACTGTAAGAGATAAGGTTCGTAGAATGCGGATAAGACATATTATTAGGGGCCAATTGTAAGAAAATTTAATCTGTCTCCAATGAAAAAATAGGAGATGGGGAAGAACTCGGATTGGTGAGGAATAATCTCTATAAAAAGAAAGATACCCATAAGGGTAAAGGTACTTTGTAATTTCCTATTACACGCATTAGCTTGAGACTAACCTAATAATCGGAGTGCCTTTCCGCCGACTAGAGGCGAATGGTCCTTAAACGGTTTATTTTCTTGTAAAATTGGGTTTCAGGTGAGTTGGAAAGCAGGTATATATACTATCGACTTGTATTACGTATATTGGTTCATGTTATGAGTATTTATTATTTTGACACACATATTTGCACCAAAATCATACGTAACAAATATCATAAAAAGTCGTAACGATAAATAAAAAAAAATACGTAACAAGGCAAACCATTAAGAATACATCACATATGGACCATAAAATTCATAAACATAACATTCATAACTTAATTATAAATATGCATAACATTACTTTTACGGTACACACTTATTCGTAACTATACTAAAATAATACATAACATACTAAAAGTATGCGTAACATTGCATTGCTATAGTACACCCTATTTGTAGCGTAGCTTTGCAATCAATCTACGTATGTATTTGAAGTTAATTTTCTATCTTCAAAATGAGTATCTAGCTAAAATACACCCACACAATTGCACAAAAAATAATGAATCAAGCAAGAAAGGAAAAAAAAAAAAGCAGATTTGTAAGTAATTTTTTAATTAGACAATGGAGCATATTCATGGGTCACTACACCACCAATGATAAGATTTTAGATCATCAATATTGTAAAACTCTTATATTTGAACTTTGAACCCGGATAAAACAAAGCAGAATCAAGTTTACAAGTTCTACAGATTACAGATGAACAAGTGATGACCATCGTTACCTGTACCGATTTTAAATTGAAAATTTTTACGGTTCAAAATTTTGAAACAAGAAATTCTTTTCAAATTTAAAATAAAAATTCATAATTTATTTTTATTTATGATCCCACAAATAAATCAACACATTTAATTTTAAATTGTGAAAAAATTTCTAGATTTCAATTTTGCAACAATAGCACCACCATGTAATGCAACCGAGTTTCTCTAATTGGAATGAGATCTAAAAAAACATACGGTGCTATCAGTAAATCAATGACCCAGATGTTTTTGATACCCACCCCATGTATTTAGAAATCAATAGGTAAAAACAAATAACATAATTTCTTGGAAATTGTTTCAAGTTGTATACGTGCGGCTCACAGGATTATGAAAGACTTCACATGTATTTAATGTTTTTGAATATATTTGTGTCTAACACGAATAATTTGTGTTCGTAAACTTTTTCTTCTAATAAGTATAATAACTTTTCTTTTTATTTAAAAAATTACTCCTAGTTATAAATATCACGGACAAATCATTGGTTGCAACCTGCATGGTTTGTGGATAACGATGGATTTGAACTCAATAGTTTATAAATCTATCTATTAATGGAAAGCTATTTTCACACATTTCTTTTAGCTGCATGTATTTTTTTTAGTCTTTATTATACAAAATTGATAAAATATTTTTCTATTAAACAATTTTTATTCCTCTCTTGTGTTTAAATTATCATACTACCCTATTTTGTCTTTATTCAATTTTTTTTTGTATTTATTATTTTTGCGTTATTTTTTATATTCAAAAGCTAAAACAAATTCACTGCGAATAGAAATAAGTCTAAAAAAATATTGTTTTGAGCTTATTTTTTATGTTTTCTGAACTTCTTTTTGTTTTTTAGTTTTAGGACATCATTTTATATTTTTCTGAAATCTGTTGTCGAAACGAACTAACAACTATAAAAAAATTAATACAAAATAAAAAATTATTTTTTTAAATAAGGACAAAAAATTAATTAGACAATACTCCAATAATTATTACAGGATAAATAGATTCCACAAAATTTCAATTTTTGTTAGAGTCTTTCTTTTATTTAGCCTATAGTAATTATTGAATAACTGTCTGATTATTTTTTTGTCCTTATTTTAAAAAAATTAATTTTTTTATTTTGTATCCATTTGTTTATAGTTATTGGTTCATCTCAATTTCAAAAAAATATTAAATAATATCAAAAAACTAAAAAAAATTAGAAAAAACAAAAAATAAGTTTAAAACAGTGATTTTTTTAGAATTGTTTTTGTTTTTAGTGATTTTTTTTAGCTTTTGAACATAATTTTATATTTTTAAAATTTTTTTTGTCTAGACAAATCAATAAACCATAAAAATGATGCATAAATAACAAATACAAAAAAATTGAATAAAGACAAAAAATAAAAATTATTTACTTTTAGTTAATTGTAAGAGTTGTATAGTAATTTAAACAAAAAAGAAATAAAAATTATAATAGAATGATATTTCAATAACTTTGTATAATAAAGACAAAAAAATAAATGCATAAAACTAAAATACATGAGTGAAAATCAATTTCCTTATTAAATTATGTTCGGTTTTTAAAAATTTGAAATGTAGTACGAATTTGACATCAACAACTCATAAATGAGAATATAATCAAACCCACTTGGCCGACTATTTCCTAATCCGACTAAATTTAATCAATACATATGAATTTACAATTCGTACATAGTAAAATACAGCAGCCACAAAAAATTGAAGACTTCTAGAGTCAAATTTTTTCAAGACACCGAATTACGTAACAAATAATTACAACTTAAAAAAAATAACATTGAATATTTAACTGTTTGGATGGCGCAAAAAATGAGTTGAAATAAGTAAACAAACAATACATCACAAAATTGGAAACTGGAAGAGAAGCGGAACACTAAGCCATCAACCAACTTAGCAGTACATAGGCAGCCGGAAGAGCAATGAAGAAAAGAAGAAACGAGTTTCCAGGGTTAAATGATAATAGTCCTTCCCCTTGTTTCTTCCGTTCCTTCCCTCTTTCACTCTCAGAAATGCTATCCACCACACGACAACCTTCTCCAGAAGATCCGACAAAAGTTGCCAATCTTTGTGATACAGACTGTTGACTTTCGGACAACTGATTTTCTACTCCATCATAATCATCATCATTTTCGAAAACGAGATAAATCCCAGACTTCTTCAGCTGCACCCCTTTGACCACAGGAGGGTTCTGTCTTGCCACTTGAATCTTGTCGCCTTCTTGCAAAAGAGAAACTAATTGGTGAGTATCTGGATAACGGCATAAGTAAAAGTGATCTTCGTCATTTTTTGGAACTCCTGATAAAAGTGGTCCGGTGGTAAATACTGGTTCGGGTTTGCTCGCTCGGAGAATCCTTATTTCAATACCAGCCACTACTGGGAGTTGATCTCTTAAGTCATCATCTATTTGATGGTCGATGGAGATGACAACGCCTACAATTACAGCTTTGATCGCACGGTTTTTGGGCTTCAAGTAACTAACGACTTCAGGAGTGAACCAATCTGGGATTTCGCTTCCGGGGACACTTAAATTGTGCATGTACTTCAAAGCAAGCTGCATTCAGATAGAAGACTTATTTAAGACACGTTAATGTCGTATGCAAATACGTTATAGAGAAAGGAAGAACTATGTTAGATGGACTGTTGGAATAGTATGCAAGTATCAAATGTTTTGGGGACACTGGACCCTTTGTTTACCTGTAGGATACGTTTCTTACACCAGTAGCCAAGACAATTGTTTTTCTCTAATATTTAGGATATTGAAGAAAAAGAAGCTTAAGCAAGGAAATAGGGGCGCGCGCGCATGCATATATATTTCATTTATCGCTAACCTTTTACAATGATGGGAAGTAGAAAATCCATATTTACCTTAATACCTTTGCTAAATTAATATGCAACATGTTATCTGAAATCTTTGATAAGTCTAATTTACATACAAATGTGTTTGAGATGAGTACCTGTACCCATACTTGGTTGTTGGCCTCACCTTGAATCATTCGATTTGAGTTTAGATTGTCTGCCGCCTAATATTGCACCCAATAGTGCTCATATCCAAGTCCATGCATACACAGATATATATGGGGGGAGAGAGAGGGAGAGAGAGAGAGAACCTTGTTAAGTTTTCCCTCAGCCACTGAAGAGCAAGAACTGCAGCCACTCATATACAACCTTGTCAAGGACTTCAAGCATTCAAGACCCGGAATACCTTTTAGTTTCTCACAGTTAGCGAGGTTCAGGTAGTGTAAATTCTTCAGATTCGATAAATCTGATAAACTTTCCATTGCAGTACAGCTTTCAGCATCCAACTCCAACAAACTTGAGGGAAGTGGGGGAAGAACTCTGAGATTCTTACAGTGGGGCAGAAAAAGCTTTTTCAGAATGGACAGTTTTCTTAGACTACAAGGAAGACTGTGGAAGTCATTGTGACCCAGATTCAAGGTCTCTAAACACGACAATTTCTCAAAATCATCTGGTATTTTTCCAGATATTTTCCATGCGTGGGCATCAAATACTTCTAACACTGAAAGATTTGGGAAAGAAGAGGGAAGGCCGATAGACTTATTAGCTATCTTTGTGTTTTCAGCATTCTCAGATACTTCAGGATAAGGTTTCTTTCCCATTTTCAATATCATCAATCTTGAAAGCATGCCAAAGCTTTCCGGTAGTTCTGTCACTGAAGTTTCCTCCATGTGCAAGTGGTGGAGGGAACTCAAATTCCCAATGGAAGAGGGAAGTCTGCAAAGCTTCACACACTTGTTCAATCTCAACATGGTGAGATTTTCCAACATTCCTATGGATTCTGGCAGCTCTACAATGGCAGCATCCACTATGATCAACGTTGTAAGAGTTAACAAGCATCCAATTGATTCTGGCAATGATAAAAGAGATTTACAAATCCTCATCTCAAGCTTTTCAAGAGATTTCAAACCATCAACCTTATCCGGCAGATATACAATGGATGTCCTATCTAACTGAAGCTCGACAAGGGAAGCCAACCCTCCAATGGAAACAGGCAATTTGGAGAGAGAACAGTTTCCAACTGATAACAATTTCAGATAGGATAATGAACCAATAGAAGCTGGCAGTTCTACCACTGAACTACCATCAAGCCAAAAATTTTCCAACATTGAAAGATTGCAAACAGAATCAGGTATTACAGCAAGTGATTTACACCACATCAAACTAAGTTTCTGTAGACCTACCAACGAACCAATGGAATCAGGTACCTCTTCTAATGCAGAACCATTAAGGGAAAGGTCCCGTAAGGAACCCAGCTGTCCTATACAAAGGGGTAGCCGCTTTAGTGATTTGCAGTCGTTTAAACTAAGAATTTCAAGTCTTGTAAGCCGGAATATGGATTCAGGCAATTGCTCTATTGCAGTATTGTCAGCAAGAAGCTTTCTTAAGGAATTCAAGCAATGCATGTCATGTGGTAGTTCTTTCAGTTTAGAGCAACCAGAGAGGATAAGAGTCTCCAGGCGTTTCAGACCAGAGACATCCTTCGGAAAGTCGATGAGGTTAGAACAATCCCTCAGGTTCAAATGTCGAAGTGTAGTTGCGTCCCCAAGTGATTGATGAATCGTTGTTAAACTAGTGCAACGCTCAAGGATCAGCTTTTCCAACACCTGATGACTGGATAAATTGGGAACAGCAGTTAAGTTGTAGCAGCCATGAAGATTCATGACCATCAAGTTCTCTGCCACCTGACAAAATGAAGATTTACTTGTTCCCATCAGCTTGTAAACGGGAAAAAAAAATTGCCACAAGGGAAAAATGTATGACAAATTAAAATAGAAAACAACTTCATTGACTAGGGGTTTGCAAACCGAATAAAAACAATAAGGAGATAAACTCCAAAATGGAACACAAGGAAGCCTTCCATTGCAACCCCAAGGGTGCTATCAGTTTTGGGGCCAGTCCATACAGGGCAAAATGCCCTGGCTTTAATTGAGGCCCGTGCAAGTGGATGGTGGGATTAGTCCCCTGAGAACTAGTTGGCAGGCCGGATACGTCGGCTATCAAAAAAAAAAGGCCTTTCATTGCACCTGGGTAATTGCTATTGGACAGATGTGGGATCAAATGCTCACAATATTCCTTTGCAATAAAAATGCATTTAACAAATATCATATGCAAATCAAGGCAATTATAAGCAATGCTCGGACATTAAAAATACTTTCTCCTGCAATTCCATATAACTAGGGAATCGCAAACCTGGTCAACCAACACAAGGCATTTTGCATTGCCAAGGGCATACTAGATGGATGCAAGTTCAGCCCTCAGTCAAGCTGTCCCCAGTCATGTTTCACAAAAAATAGCATTCACCAGTCACATTGTTGTATTTATGGACGCTAAATCGAAGCTAACTAAGTTTTGACATTAATTCTAAGACCAATAACTGGCTCCAGAAATTTAATATTGGATAAAAGGAAATTCAAAATAAGCCAATCATCTCAAATGTTATCAGTTTAAAAGTGGAACGTACCTTGTTCTTGTACCAACACCACCATCTCAAGCCCCATACATTTTCTATCCTGCTTTCTGAGAGATCGAGTACGGTAAGATGCTGTGGGCAAAAATCCCAAGGAAGATTTTTCAAAGGACATTGTCTCCATTGTAGCCACTTTAGTTCAGGAGGTATCCATTTGAAAGTTCCTTCCAATCTCACCTTACTTAACTGAAGAAGTCTCAGACAAACCATTGGTTGAAATGCTTCAGTCTGAAGTATCACCTCTCCCTCTTTCTTGGCACCATACTTGTACTCTTTCCATATATCCATCAAGTATGTTACTACAGAAGTGATACTGGGTGTGTTTAGTATGTCCAACGAAATTGATTTAGCGACCGTCTCCTTATGATTCTTTTCGAAGTTCAGAATGATTCCTTGATTACGTCTTGTTCCCTGACATCAATGATATGGAGGAAAAATTAGTACACAATTGTCAATAACAGGCCAAATTGGTTCGAAGTGAAGGAAAAGTAGTAAGATATTGAAGCTTGTTAAAGCCTCCGAAGAGTATATTGGCTTATATCCAAGAGAGTATATTGTTCAAAAGCCTCCGAAAGCCTAGCTTTGATACCATGTTAAAACAATCCAACCAATTTAAAATGAGTGTATAGGCTGTCCAAACTCATCTAACAAGCCACATTGTTAAATTAACATGTGGAACTAAATCAACAATTTCACTTTTGTTGGTATGGCCAGTAAGAGTACCTCACTACACGACTCAGCTAGGTGAACTTGCTCACACCTCCATTTACTTAATGTTGCAAAATAAGCTCCAAATCTCTTGTAGCACCTAATGGTGCTTGGAAAAGAAAAATTGTATATCTCCACAGTTCTATTGGCAACAAAAATAGTTGAAAATCATAAACAAATAGAAAAAGCACAAGACACAATATTTCTTTGGTTTCGGGTACAAGACTCATCAAAATATCAGTATTTTCATTGTGACGTTTTGCTTCTGTCTGAAATATGAGGGAAACCTTTGGAAAAAAAAAAACTTGGAACTATGTTTAAAAACAAAAACAAAACCAAATCCTACTGCTAATTTCTATCAACATCAATATGTAACCTACTAATAAAATCTGTAAACATGTTTGAAGACTAATCACCTACTCATACAAAGACACAAGAATCCAATTCTGTATTAGATGCCTATAATAATCAAACACTATTAAATTATCGTCAAATCAATATCACACACTAGTGTTTGTATTTTTAAATCTTGTACAAGGTGTCTACCTAACCAGATTCACTACTGTATAGGAAATTATACTAATTAATAATAATCAACTGTCCAAGCAAATTTTTGAGAGGAAGAGAGTACTTTTTGGTAGCAAGATTTGAATGACAATTTAACAATATTAAGAACAACATTCAGTAAGGATCAATAAATATTAGAAGATAGTGAGCATTAGGGTTGAGAAGTAGAGTTTGCCAGTTGTATGAGAAAATATAACAAGGCTATTCTAGAAGTAATAGGGAAGAGAAAAAGAAACTACTTTTGACAACAATCAAGAAATAAATTACTCAATCCTGTCGCTCTTGTTGCCATGAGAGTAGAACTGCCACCTACTAGAATATACTAGAAAAGTGCAAGCCAATTAGGAAGTTAAACCATTCTTCCCTAGCACCATAATACGCTCCCTATGAGGAGAGATTGCCTCCACTTTGGATATTTCCAAAGTACTATAAACTAAATCGTGAAGCACTAAACCAAATTCCCATGCTAGACATGAGTTACGTAACTCTTTCATGTAAACGAAACTCTTAACAGAAGAAACCTAGCGAAAATAGTAATGTAAGACAATCACAACTTTCTACTGAACGAATTATTTTTGGAGTGCAAACTATCTGAGTAAACTAGTACTCCCTCTTCCATATGGAGGTCTTTCTTTCATTTTGGGATGTTCCAAAAATAGTCCGTTTCGAAAAGTCAAAAGCAAACAAGTTTGTAATTTTACTAGCTTATCCATTATGAATAGCTATAAATGTCCTTGCACTTGAGAAAAAGTGGGGATTAGGAAATACTGCAATGTAATTTGAATTCAACAACATTAATTGCATGTCCCTTAAAGTTGGAATTCTTCCTGCATTGGTTAAGACAATGGATAACAGAAAGGTAAAGCTGAATGCCAAGATTCATACCATCCTATCTTTCAAGACAGTCACAATTTCCCCACGATCCCACAGTCTACTCCGCATACCCGGATCTTCAAGGTTTTCATGTTGAACAATTTGTCTGCCCATATCCCTAATTTGGTCATGCATCCACAAACTCTCATCCTCCATAATTTTAACTAGGGACCTTGCTACCAAAACATTGATTGCAATCTCAGCTCTGAAACCGCAGCCCTTCACTATGTCAATCGCTTCACCTCTCTTCATTTCTAGATTAACAAATAAACAAGCAATATCAAGGAATATACACTTCTCTTCCTCATCCAACGCGTTGAAACTTATCCCTAGGACATCCTGGAGATGGCGAGGACGAATCTGCTTCAACTTTTGCAGAGCATCTTCCCATTCCTCCACTCTCCTCTTATCAAACAAAAAAGAACCAAATACCTCCAGAGCCAAGGGTAATCCCCCAGTAAGGGAGACAATTTGTTGAGACAAACTCAGGAAGGTTTTAGAGGCTGTTTCACTTCTCATGCATGCATGGTAACGGAAAAGGTCTAGTGAATCGGAGGAACCCAGTTCTCTCATCTCGTACATGTCATTCACATGGTGAGCAATTAGAACATCTCTATCTCTTGTAGTAATAATTACTCGGCTTCCTTCATAAAACCACTCTCTCTTGGCAACTAGTGCACCAAGTTGGCTTTCATTGTCAACATCATCTAAAATAATAAGGACACGCTTCTCATGAAGTATCCTTTCAATTGCAATTTTTCCAGCATTAGCATCATCTACTTGAGATGCCCTTCCAAGTGAAAAATCACCAAGGAGTTTGCTCTGAAGAGATACTAAACCATTTTGTTGCATTAATATTTCTCTAACGTTGGAAATGAAACTGCGGTGTTCAAAGTGACTAACAAGTTTATTGTAGACAGCCTTAGCAAGGGTTGTCTTGCCAACCCCACCCATTCCATGAATCCCCAAAACTCTTATGCCATTCTTTTTAACATCTAACAATCTCAATAGTTCCTCAACACGGAAATTCAACCCCACAGCATAGGAAGCCACGCCCATTGGAGTGTTGCTTAGCTTAGCCAAAATCCTTTTGACCAGTAACTGAATCAACTCTAGCTCTTTGCTGCCAGTAGATGTAAATTACATAGTTAATGCAAAACATAAAACAGAAATGGAAAAAAATAATACTAAAAAGAGGGAAATGTATAAGCAAGTTTTAACAATCAAATGAAAAACTATGGACAAATATACCACCATGTTACATCAAAGGATCAAACATGATGAGAATTATGTATATTATTTTAACATCCCATGATTTAGTCTTCTAGAAAGTTGGTAGAATTGGAGCCAGCATTTCTTAATGCCATAAAAAACCTGTGAATATTCTTATCAGAGGGTCCATAATTAAATCAACTTTATTATAAATTCAAAACCATTTCATAATACATTCTAAAAAAGTTTGAATGCCTCTGTCTATACACACACACATACATATATACATACAGAAAACTTCTGATTAGGGATCCCGCATTTTGCTAAAATGCGGACCACTCATTTTCTGATCAAATTTTGATGATCCGAACTGTTCAATATGTTTAAAACATGTTTTAAGGGCACAGGCGAGAAATAAGCTAAAACTATTACTAGGTAGGGCTTGATCCAAGAAATTTTCATAAAACTATTCTGTCAACATTTATGAACAACTACTTAGATCAAGCCCTTCCCGATATGTTTTTCAGCTGATTTCTCGCGGGTATCCTTAAAAATAGGTTTTAAACACATTGAATGGTTTGGATCGTCAAAATTTGATCAGAAAATAAGACGTCAGCATTTTAACAAAATAAAAAATCTCTCACAGGAAGTGAACTGTGTGTGTATATTTATTTTTTTGTTTATTTATTTATTTAACACTAGAAACTAAAGACTCCACCCCACTAAAATAACTATGTGGTCACAATCTTCTCCATTTCCAAACCCAGTGATGCGGGAAAGCTTGTATCAATCATTTGGAGAGCAACAAAAAAAAAAAAACATCAACAAACACAATTTATGATAAATTCTCTCACCCATTATTAAATCAATCAATAGCTCCATAGCCCAGAGGACTTTTACTGTATTTATGATAGTATAAGTTCCAAAATCACCAGGAAACAACTTGGTTGTAATACCATAGATGTAAAACTGTGAGTCAGAAATGCATTAACCTGAATCGTGAATTGAACCGCATCATGAATTGTTCAGATGCTATTTAGCTGTAAAACTGTAATAAAAATTCATCTATGAATTTAGATACAAAAGATGCATTATATTATGAAACTGGATCCATTAAAGCATAGCAGATCCATCAGGGACCACAATCTCCAAAAGGCTGCCTATCTTACTTGAATTCTCAACATTCCCTTGCGGTATCATGCGTATGACAAGTGTGACATCCTATTCAGTTCTTTTATGGAAATGATATCAATAAAAATCTTGTATTCTTTAACTAGGAACACGACTTGATCTAATTAGTATTGCCTGCACAGGTGTACTCTCATCTCCATGAAGGCAGATATCAAACTAATTATGACCCTGAATCCATTAAACAACAGCTGAAAGTGTACAGTCTTGCATTTTCTTTTCCTAAAACTCCCAAATTGACATACGGAAAGAGTCACTTAGTGCAAAGACCAAAGACGTCATCATAATGCCCAGATTAAGTGGACATGCACATGACACGATCAAGTTGACTCAAGGTTCGGAGCTAATAGAAGTTGCTTACTCTCCTAGTAGTGACGGAAAAGAGCAGGCTTTTTTCATAGAAAGGAGTGAGCCAAAACTATGGAGCCCTAATCCTAAAAGATTGACCCAAAATAGCATGTCCAAATTAGAAGAAAACCTCTGCATCCTGTCTATACCCTTTTAAAAAGGTCAGTTCAGCCTGGGATGCTAGTATTCTTCCCAGCTCATCTCACTAAACTCCGAATGCTAGAATCAGAATTCTGCTGTTGCACTCTCTTCGGACTGAATCTAGAAACCTAGAATAATAATTCGGCAGTCTTCGGATTAAAATGTAGCCCTGGATTCTTAAAATAATCTCTCTCAAGACCAGAGGACCCGAGACTATTAAATTGTTTTCTCTCTCTCGACTATAAATTTTGAATCATCAATAAACTAATACCACAATAGGGTCCAGAATGGATCTCGGGATTCAGGGGCATTATAATATTCCAATTTATGCGAAACGGGGGATTTACACCATATCACATTGATAAACAAATGACTGAATCTTATTTGCGTTTCCCTCCCGGAACATCGAAATGAAGAGAGGAGAGAAAAGTACCTCTCCTGAAATACCTCTCCTTTTATTCCACCCGCCGTTTCCATGGCAGCTCTCCACCGCACGACCTTCTGCGTTCCAAATCTACTCTCGAGGCTTCCAAAGTCGTCTTCGAACGGTCCTTTCTGCCGCCGGACGTCCGAGGGGTCGACGAGGAAGAACACGGGTAGAAGAAGCCGCCGGCAATCGCAGATCGTCGCTAGCTCCTCGAGGCACCACCGAGAGGAGGCGTATCTGGGGGAGATGATGGCGATGGCGGCTGCCGAGTCCTGGATCGCGTCGATGAGGCTCGACGCGATCTCGTCGCCTTGTGTCATACCGTCGTTATCGCGGAAGGCCCGCACGCCTTGCCCTACGAGAGAGTCGTAGAGCCGATTCGTGAAGCCTTGGCGAGTGTCTTCCCCTCTGAAGCTCAGGAACACGTCCCAACGGAGCCTGAACGCCGGTCTGGCGGACGAAGCGTCATTGCTTTCCGCCATGTTTGCGAATGGTTTAAGTTCTGTGTTATCGCTTGAAGTCCTGTACACATACACAAATCACTGTAAATGAATTTGCGTGCATATACATAGCGAGCGAGAGAGGGGGGGTGGAAGATTCCTTGCTTAGTGACAGCATATCAGACAGTACAGTACGGGAAGAGTAATAGAGTATAGATGTCCGCAAGAGACATTCGAATTTTTTATCAAAATAGTGACATTTCGAAAACTAACGAGCGAAATAGGTCAGAT
>JABCMJ010018683.1:300-13269 GCA_014822125.1 Arbutus unedo | reverse complement strand
GGAAACCTTCTCTTTTAATGTACTTAAGGTTCAGGTTTCCTTTATTTATGTTTTATAAAAATTAGGGCGTGACAGAAACATTGGAGGAGACTCGGGTGAGAATGAAGTTTGAGAATGATGACTATATTTGCAAAGGGCATATTCTTAATGCACTATCGGACCCACTATTCGATGTGTATACCAATATGAAGACTGCGAAAGAAATATGAGACTCATTAGAGGGTTGTTATCTGACAGAAGATGCGACAAGTAAAAAATTTTTGGTTAGTCAATTTATGAATTTCAAAATGATAGATAACAAGTCTGTGATTGATCAACTACATGAATTTTAACATATCTTGAATCAGCTTAAGATTAAAAGTATTAATATGGATGAAGCGATCATAGTTTTATCTATGATCGATAAACTCCCTCCTTCCTGAAAAGATTTTAAGAAAAGTCTTAAACGCAAAATTGAGGATCTTATGCTGAAATAATTGGTTGTCCACCTTCGGTTGGAGGAAGAGTCAAAGCATTAAGAGAAGGAAGAACTTGGGGCTAATACCTCCAAGATTCATATGGTGGAAGAAGGAAAAGGTTCTAACAAATGTGAAGGAAAAAAGAAATTCCAACGAAGCAACAACAAGGGCAATGAACCGAAAGGGAAAAAGGCAAAAGTGAAATGTTGGCGTTGTAGTAAGTCAGGGCACTTCAAAAAGGATTGCAAATCTAACATGAAGAAAAATTCAGAAGCATCAGGGTCAAAAGGTAATTTTTTTGCTGTTTTATCCGAGATTAACATTCTCAAGGATGCTAGAAACTAGTGGATCGACTCAGGTGCTACAAAGTATGTGTGCAATGATAAGAGGTTCTTCATGGACTATAAAGTGGTTGATGATCGTACTATTCTCTATATGGGAAATTCATCTACTGCTGTTATCAAAGGCAAAGGAAAAGTGGACTTGGAGTTCACTTCTGGAAGATTCTGACTCTGACAAATGTTTGTCATGTACCAGAAGTTAGAAAAAATCTTGTATCTGGAGACCTGCTTAACAAACATGGTTTCAAGTTAGTGTTATTTTTGTTGGGAAATGTTATTTTGTAGAGAGCATGTTCAAACTTAAATAATATAATTGCTATTTCTGCTTACATGATTGACTCTCTTTCTTTATGGCATACTCGTTTAGGGCATGTGAATACTACAAAAATGAATTTTATGGTTAAATTAGACTTAATTCCAAAATATGATGTTGATGTGGTTGACAAATGTAAAGTTTGTGCACTTACTAAAATTACTAGAGTTCTATTTCCTAAAATTCAAAGAATCACATCTTTATTAGAACTAGTTCATAGTGATGTATGTGACATGCATAGCACTCCTACTAGAGAAGGCAAGAAATATTTTGCAACGTTCATAGATGATTATTCCAAGTATTGTTATGTTTATCTATTGCATTCAAAAGATGAAGTTCTTGAAAGTTTTATTGCTTTCAAAATCGAAGTTGAAAATCAATATGGAACAAAAATAAAACGTTTAAGGTCTAATAGAGGTGATGAATATTACTTTTCTGCTTACTGTGAATCAGTAGGGATAATACATGAAAAGACTGCACCATGTACTCCACAACAAAATGGAGTGTCCGAAAGGAGAAATCGCACTTTGATTGAGGTGGTCAATGCTAGGCTTAGTAATTCAGGATTAGGTTCTGGTATTTGGGGCAAAGCCATACTTACCGCTGTTTATATTCTAAATAGGGTACCTTTCAAAAGGTCAAGAATAACTCCATATGAGTTATGGAAAAAGAAGAAACCTAACCTTAGTTACTTGAAAACTTGGGATTGTAGAGTAATCGTTAGATTGCCAGAGCCTAAAAGAAAGAAATTAGGTAAAAAATGAATTGAATGCATATTCATTGGTTATGCTTTACCTAGTAAAGCATATAGGTTTTTAGTTTCTGAGCCATTTGATTCAATTGGAGTGAACACCATTATTTAATCATGTGATGTAGTGTTTTATGATAATAGGTTTGGTCCTATTCCAAATGTAGTAATCAAGAGGATGAACCAATTCCTTTGGAGTCTAATACAGAAGTTTAACCTTCGGAACAGGTCGAACTTTGAATAAGTAAAAGGGTTTGAGTTGCCAAGTCCTTTGGACGTGACTTTGTAATTTATCTATTTGAAGGAACTAGAGAAATTACATGTAATCATACCATGCTTACACTTCATGTAGAGTCAGATCCCTTGACCTATGGGGAGACTACGAAATCACAAGACTATGCTTTCTGGCGAGAAGCAATCCAAGATGAAATGAATTCTACTATGTGTACTAATACCTGGGTTCTTGCCGATTTACCTCCGGGTTCCAAAGCCATTGGCTACAAATGGATTTTCAAAAAGAAAATGAAAGTTGATGATACAATAGACAAGTTTAAGGCACAATTGGTTGCCAAGGGTTTTACCCAAAAGGATGGTATCGATTACTTCGATACATATGCACCGGTGGTAAGAATCTCTACAATTAGAGTCCTGATTGTCTTAGCTTTAATTTATAAACTTCAGATTCACCAAATGGATGTGAAAACTGCATTTTTAAATGGTGAATTGGATGAACAGATTTATATGAAGCAACCGAAAGGATTTATTGTACAATGTCAATAACACAAAATATGCAAACTTGTCAAGTCTCTTTACGGACTTAAACAAGCACCAAAATAGTGGCATGAAAAGTTTGATAAAATAATTGTATCAAATGGGTTTAGGATACACCAGTCAGATAAGTGTGTAGAAAGTAAATTTACTGGTAATAAAGGTGTAATCATATGTTTGTATGCAGATGATATGCTTATCTTTGGGATTGATCTATATATCATACAAAATACAAAAGATATTCTTTCTTCTAGTTTTAATACGAAAGATATGGGTGTAGCTGATATAATTCTAGGCATCAGAATTATGAGGTGAGGAGACAGATTAGTCCTAAACCAATCTCATTATATTGAGAAAATATTGAAGAAGTTTAATCTCTTCGACAGTCCCCCGATATCTACACCTTTTGACCAACATATTAAATTGTATCCTAATACCAAAAGAGCTATATCACAACTAGAATATTCTAGAGTGATTGGAAGCTTGATGCATGCAATGATGTGTACAAGACCAGATATTGCGTATGCTGCGGGTAAACTAAGTAGGTATCCTCACAACCCAAGTGACATTCATTGGAATGTAGTTAATTGGGTTTTGCGGTATCTAAAGAAAACTATAGACTACGGGATAGTCTATAGTGGGTATCCTTCGGTTCTAGAAGGATAAACTGATGCTAGTTGGATAGCTGAGAATGAAGATCACTTGCCAACAAGTGGTTGGATCTTCACTCTTGGTGGAGGAGCGGTTTCCTGGGGATCAAAGAAACAAAGTATCATTACAGACTCAACTATGGCTATTGAGTTTGTAGCATTAGCATCCAGAAGCAAAGAGGTAGAGTGGCTGAGAAGTATGTTGTGGGAACTACCCATGTGGCCAAAACCTATTCCACTAATATCTTTGCATTGTGATAGTCAGTCAAAGCTTTCACGTGCTTATAGCCAGGTATATAATGGAAATTCCAGGCATATAGGACTTTGACATAGTTATGTCAGAAATTTGATAACCGTTGGGGTGATAACCATTGATTATGTAAAGTCAAATCAAAATTTGGCAGATCTTTTAACAAAAAGTCTTGCAAGGAAATTTGTATGGAGAACATCAAAGGGGATGGGACTTCAACCCACTAAGATATAACCACTCCTGGTGGAAACTCAACTCAACTCTTGTTTTCCTACAAGTCTTGGGTTCAATAAGCAAAGTACACCATAAGTCGTAATGACCAACACTTTTCGATTTAATCCATCCTAAGGTAAAGTGTTTGGTACCTGTAATGAAAAGGAGGTTAAGCTACTTAGCTCTTAATAGGTTTCTAACGGTGTTGTTAGGTCTCGAATGTTGTAGTTACAAGGGCAGTCTTATAAACCTACCTATATGAGTGTGAAGGTGGTGCCGCCTTCTATTGGTTCACGGGCAAGAACTATAGATCACTCATGAAATTATGATACTGACACATGGCCAATCCACATGTCAGCAAATTTGAATACCTGAGTCAGGTAAGATGCATGCGTGAAACGTGTCTGGTTGGTCATTATAGGATCACTAGTTAAAAGCCAAGTCTACTATGCTTTCCAACTAACTTTGATGCATCTTCACTAGATGAATGGTTAAATTCGTAAGACACCTTAATTGATGCACAAATCTTTTCAAAGGAATCAAGACTTCTTCTTTATTTAGAAATTGATAAGGGATTATTGAAATTGTCAAAAGAAAATGGGTTTTTAATTGGGTGTTTTATCAAAATTTTCTTGTGCTTGAGAAAGCTTATTTTAGAGTGTAGAGATTTATCTCACATTGCTCAGGAGGGAAAAAGTTTAATGGTTTATATAAGGGAGCATACCTATCAAGTTCGCTGTAATAGTTTAGCTTTAAACTAGCTTGGCTCACAGGTCCTTCGCACTTTAAACTGGCAAAGCCGGTGTGCTTCGCACATGCACACACACCCGAGCCTCGCACGTATGCGTGAGCATGGCAGTAGACTGTGTGACTGCAATATAGCGATTTGATGGCGCGCTTTGCACTTAGCACATCGGCGCGAGGCACCTAGTAGGCGCCCTTTCTTATTGCGACTTGGCAGTATGGTGGCGCTGACGTAACACAAACGTTGCGTACGTGCAGCGGTTGAGTCACACAGCGTGTGCCCGTTGGATTGGACGTGACCCATTGTTCGTACCCGTTCGGGTGAACTGATTGGGTGTGGGCGTGTCCATACGTGAACAGGTACAACCCTGCACAATTGGGTGCATCTGGGCATTACAACCATTTACACACTTAATTAATCAGAAAACTCTCTCACTCCAAAAGCCACATTTCTTGTTCTATTAAATCATTTAATTCATTATTCCGCATAAACGAATTTAACAGTTCTTTGGTTCATTTGCTTTTATTTTTTATTCGGTATTCTGTTCGTCCTTCGTTTGTGCGGATGTAGACAGCAAATTTTTCGATTGGGTTTCGTTGTATCTTAAAAATATATTCACTACAACCCGGTGCACATTAATTTGTGGGGGCGAATACTATTTTTTGAAAAGCGACATCGTAACGCGACTCAAAACAAGTTCATCGTACTATTCATATTATGAAGATTCCAGATTTTGCACCAACAAGATTGACGTATGCCCATTCAGTCAAACTCTCATGAATATTTTTCTTAGTGAATTTAGATAGGACTAGGGGCGGATTGGTGTTGGGTCAAGTGGGGTCACACTTGACCCCGCTCAATTGGAAAATACAATGAGCAATTTATTTATTTATTGGATATTGTGGTAACTTGCCCCCTCTCTGATTTTCTCTCTGATGTTACACGGCCTCTTTGATTTGCCCCTAATTTTTACACGGCAACAGAAAAAAAATAAGAACCAGAATTAAAAAAAAAAAAAGAAGTGAAAACAAAAAGTTTTGAGACTGAGTTATGGAGCTCTTCACGGCAGTCGACAAATACACAAGGCGTGGCAGAGTACTCTCTCACTCTTGCAAGTTGCAAAATTTTATTTTGCTTAAACAATGGGAGAAGCGGTTGTTGCAGCTCCATAGCAATAATCTACAGTTTATTACAACATTTGAATTTTGCTGCAATATTTGATTTTTGTTGCAATTCGCGAGATTGGGTCACCGAACTCCGAAGCCCTGGGTTGCCTCCCTGATTCTCGAAGCTATGTATTTGGGAATTTCGTTAACCTCAATGGCTCAATGTAGTGCTCAGAAATCTACAATCTCCAGACAGTCTACTGAAAGCCCAAACGTATGGTTAACCTAATACGTGATAACCTCAATACTCTATTCCCACTGTTTAAGCAAATATAGAATCAAAAGTTTAGCCTGTGGGAATATCCAAATATGCTGATTGTTGGTGATTCAACTTGCCCTCCTAATAGAATATGCAAGCTGCAAAAGCAATATGAACCCAATAGAAAAGATGAATGGAATATGAACCCTTGACTAATTGACTTTTCCTCCTAAAAACACTCACGGGATATAATGGTGCTAATGAAGCTATCTTGGTTGATTTTTGAATTGTGAACTTTGTGCGCGCCTCACATATAAAATATTAGTTATATTTTATTTTGCTTTTGTATTTTTTGATTTCATTACATTCTATGGAACGACAAATTTTGACACATAGAATACGTAACGCATTGGGATGTACTGCTGCTAATTTTTTAGGCGGATATAATTGCATTATATGGATGTAGTATTTATATTTATTGACTTTTTTATTTTATTTTCTACAGCTATGGAGAAATACTTTAAAAGAAAAGTACCCTCAAAATCACCGACTTCCCTGAGTCAAAATGAGCCTTCAAAGGAAATTCGTAAAGAAAGTGATTTACCACATCTTCAAGCGAATCCTGGGCTTCAACCTCGGATTATGGGCATGATAAATCTGAACTATCAAATAAAGAAGGAAATTTTCTTGAGCTTTTGAAGTTTCTTTCAGAGCAAAATGACAATGTTAAGGTTGTTTCACTTAAAACTGCTCCTAAAAATCATTGAATAATTCAAGTGAAATTTTTTAAATCACAACAAGGAGTTTGTGCCTAATCACTCATAAGCTTCCAACAATTGGAAGTTCTTCATTCTTTATTCGGAATCAGATTCAAGCTCATCAAAGTCAAGCTCTGAGAGGAAGGTTGGAGAAATCCATTGTCCTTGGCTCGCATCTCCAAGTATTCAAAAAGATATTTGTATTGTCGTTGCTATAGAAATTGCCAATGCTATAATTGAAGAACTTGGTGACGAGTTATTCTATATTCTCCTTTATGACTCCATAGATGTCTAAACAAAGGAGCAAATGGTGGTTGCGTTAAGATATGTTGATAAGAGGGGTTGTGTGGTATAACGCTTTTTGGGTATTAAACATGTTAGTAGTACAAATGCTCTTTCATTAAAGAATGCGATTGAAGACTTATTTTTAATACATGAATTGAGTATTTTTTTATTACGAGGACAATGTTATGATGGGTCTAGTAATATGTAAGCGGAATTCAATGGACTAAAGGCACTTATTTTTCAAGAGAATAAATATGTGTATTAGGTTCATTGTTTTGCTCACCAACTTCAATTAGCTCTTGTGACGGTAGTAAAATAGAATATCCATATTTTTTACTTCTTTTCTTTAGTTTCTAACATTGTGAATGGTGTTGGAGCCTCATGCAATCTACCAAACTTATTGAAGCCGTTAATAACAATGATATTGTGAGCGGCCAAGTTCTCAATCAAGAGACCACTCATGTTCGTGCTAGTGATACACTTTGGGGATCGCAATACGATGCTTTGTTTGGTTAACATATTTGTAGTTGTGATTGATACACTTGATGTAATAGTAAAGGATACATCCACTTCAGAACAAAAGCTAGGACCTATCGGATTATTGAAGGAGATGCAATCTTCTGAGTTTGTGTTCAATCTACATTTGATAAAATATATTTTGGGAGCTACAAATGTCATGCCATTGTTTTTCAACATATTATTATTATTATAGTTTATGATAAATAAAACCTTGCGAATATTCAATAGATTACCCATAAGTCCCAAATCATTTCATTCATGCAGTAGCAATAGCCAAGTTTAAAAGTGTTAAATCAAAAGGGCAAATTCCGGCCCTGTGCAATTACCAAAGTAACATCTAAGTTAAACATTTTACATTTCCTTGTGAACATAAAGAACAAAGTTGCAAATGAGTTACAATACATCTTTTTCAAAAATAAATCCAAGATGTTGTGTAACTTTCACTATAAGTCTTCAAAATCATGCATCACCACATGTATGTCATGCACTTCATGCTAGATGTCCATAATAGTACCTGAAAAATAGTAGGGTGAGCTTTCAAAGTTCAATAGGAATGTATAAGCCAACAATATATCATATAAGACAAAATCATGGCTTATGACGTGAACAATTCATAATGAAGTAAGCAACTCATGAAGCTAAACTGACACAATCAAATATATCCACATTCACAAGTCCATCTCATAGCATTACAGTTTATTCAATTCGTTTCGTTAAAAGTTCCATTGTATCATACCTTACGTTTGATTTCAATGTTCAACAATGGCACCACACCTGAAGGCGGCCAAACAAGATCTATCATCTTACTAGTGCAATTCTTTTGGAAAGTTAGACAATTTTCATAATTAGCACCACTCCCCAAAGGAGGCTAGCATTGATTCTTATATCTTTAGCACCTCCCCATTCGAAGGCTGGACCACAACTCATTCATTACCAGCACCTCTTCTTAGGAAGCCTAGACCATAATGTATTGTGTTAAATGCATATGAGATTGCAAATCCTTAGTGTGCATATTTTCCAATTTATAATATCATATTTCTTAACTATCACCCATTATTCACATAGTCCAAATAAAAATAAAAGATGGAACCTCACGCGTAGTATCTCAAGCCAAAGTCACACTCGCTAACATTATAACAAAATAAGATTTTTACTAAACACACAAGAAAAACCCATCTAAAAAGGAATTTAGTGAAGAATTATGTAGTTGAACAAATCTCAACAAAAAACCCATAAATGATGAATAGTGATCAAAGCCCTAGATGGCAAGCAAAACTATGGAATATGGGTCAAAACAAGACACAAACCCATAAATCAAGAACAAAATATTTCTACTTCAAATGATTTGTTCTAAAGCTTGAGCTCCAAGAACTTGAACTTCAATGGTGGTGAGAAATTCCCAAGAGACTCCACCAAGCGAAATGGTGCCTCAAAGGTCAAAATCTCAACTAATTTTGAGATATTAGTGATGTATCTTGAAGGAAAATGGAAGATTTACAAAGGAATCAAGGGTTTGGAGAAGGGGTTTGGTGGAGAAGAAGACTCTTAGAGAGAGAGAGAGAGAGAAAAGAAACACTTTGTTGGGAAAAAGTTAGATCCCTTAAAGAAAACCTAATCTAGCCCTTTTTAACACATAAAACGTGCATAACTGGTCCTGACCGGATCGGGTGATTGGATGGTCCAAAACCTGACTGGTTAGGTCAGATTTTTCCACTGTCTCAAAATTTTAAAAGTTTCAAGTTTCAAATACAAGCCTGGCTAGGTCAAGTGACCGAATGATCCAAGCCTGACCGATCAGGTTTGGCCACTATCCAAAAAATGCCAAATCTTAACTGGATGGTTCTAGAGCCTGACCTGACCTGATGGTCACACACCCCTCCTACACTTCTCACTTCACCTCATTCATATGTAATCACTCAATTCATGCAATACATTTTAATACAAAATAATTAACGACATTCTGAGCATTTAATCAAAACGAAAAAGAAATTCTAGGGCCTTACATCCTCTCCTTCTTAAGAGGAATTTTGTCATCGAAATTAAACGAAACGTGTCAACACGGATACCTCTCAACAACATCAACTAGCAAGACACAGATACACCGTCACAAAATCAATTCAAGATACAATATACCTGATGCATTTTTCATGCCCAATGAGTACACAACAGCAGGGCATAAGCAAGTCCTCGAATCAGATTTTCATATCCAAATAAGCACATTTCAACAACACCAACAAGAATAACATAGTTCAATATTCGAAAGTTCATGTAATTAAACACATGTAGAAACGTATTCCATGCATATACGATGCTCAACTAGTATATCAACAAAATGGCCAAACACGCCTCGAACTATCAAGTACGAACTAGCACTACATCAATCAAACCACAAATAAGTGTGCGTATTTCTCCCCGACATCATCTTTAAGTTCCCAACTTGATTCCTCCTTACCTTGGTTGCTCCACAGCACCCGAACCGATGGTATCATCTTGCCTCTCAACACATGCTCTTGGAAATTTAAAATACGTATCGCCTCTTCTCCATATGACACATCGACCTCAAGCTCGAGTTCGGACCATTCCAACACATGCGAAGGATCTGATTCATACTTCCTCAACATAGATACGTGAAACACGTCATGCACGCCTGACAACTTTGGCGGTAGAGTTAAACGCTAAGCAACCTCTCATATCCTCTCAATGATATCAAACGGCTCAATATACCTCGGAGAAAGCTTCCCCTTTCATCCAAAATGTGACAAACCCCGTCATAGTGATACTTTCAAAAACATATGGTCCCCTGCACTGAATGGTAATGGGCGACGACGACGATCGACATAACTCTCCAATCAACTTTGGACTGTAGCAATCGTTGGCGAATCACTTTTACTCATTCAGTTGTCCTCTCTTGCGCATTCAAAAGTTGCTTGCGAATTGATTTCATACCCTCAGTTGTCTCTCCAATCAAGTTTGGACCAATGAACGTTACCTCTCCTATCTCGGTTCAACAAACAAGTGATCTACATGGCCTACCGAATAAAGTCTCGAGCGGTGCCATCTCAATGCTTGATTGATAACTATTATCATACACAAATTCAACAAGTGGTAGGTGATCTTCCCAGCTACCCTGAAAATCCATAACGCATGCACAAAGCATATCCTCTAAAATCTGAATTGTATGCTCAAAATGTCCATCAGTCTGAGGGTGATACGCGGTGCTAAATATAAGGTTGGTGCCAAGCACTGCTTGCAAACTCTACCAAAAATGCATGGCAAACTGCGGATCCCTATCGAAAAATAGACACGGGAATCCCATGAAGGCGAATAATCTCCTGAATATACAATCTGTTAAGTTTCTCCACAGAATCATTCTCCTAAATCAATAGAAAATGAGCAGTCTTGGTCAAACGGTCCACAATCACCCATATAACGTCATGCCCTCTTGGCGACCTCGGTAAATCGATAAAAAAACTCATCGTCACGTTCTCCCACTTCCACTCGGCCACTTGTAATGGTTGCAATTCTCCTGCGGGTCATTGGTGTTCGGCTTTCACTTGTTGACATGTCAAGCGTCTCGACTCAAAACTCATCACATCACGTTTCATCCCAAACCACCAAAACTATCGATGCAAATCATCATACATCTTCGTCCTTGATGGACAACTATAGGACAATGATGAAACTCCCGTAAAATATCTTCACGACATGCAACAGGTAAAAATAGCTTTCTTCGAAAGGGCAAACTTCAATCGGCATGAATTATCCATCCATCTCGTGCATTGCCACTAAACAACTTCTTGCGTAACTCTTCTATTTTCACGTTGTGTTGTTGAGCATCAGTCACTTAGGTCGATAACATCGGTTGGACAGTCAAATTGCCCAAAGTCACTCCATCCCGAATCTCTTCAAAATGGATTGCATAAAAACCCAAGTCATTCATCGTTTTCCATTCCCGAATCGCCAAACTCGCCAAGGATCTTGATTTTTTACTAAGAGCATCTGCTACCAAATTAGCCTTCCCTGGATGATATTGCAACTCAAAATCGTAATTGTTGATGTGTTCCATCCAACGGCATTGTCTCAAATTCAACTCCTTCTCAAGAAACAAATACTTCAAGCACTTATGATTTGAAAAGACTTCAAACTTCTCACCGTAAAGATAATGTCGCCAAATGTTCAAAACAAAAACAACGGCGGCAAGTTCTAAGTCATGCGTGGGGTAGTTCTATTTGTGAATCTTTAATTGTCTCGATCCATAAGCCACAACTCGCCCCATTTGCATCAATGCGCACCTAAGTCATTCTCTAGACACATCATAATACATGGAGTAGCCAACTCCTCTCTCGAGCACTATCAACATAGGTGCACTAGTCAAACGTCATTTCAACTCCTCAAAGGTCGACTCACAATCATCGTCCCAAATGAAACATGACCCCTTATAGGTCAATCTATTCGTAGGCACTGCTAAATGGGAGAAATCAAGTACAAAATGACGATAATAACCGGCCAAGCCCAAAAAGCTCTAAATCTTAAAAATATTGCTCGGTCGTTGCCAATCCATAATGCACTCCACCTTTCTCGGCTCAATAGACACACCACTATGCAACACAACATGTCCCAAGAACTTGACTTCGAAAAGCCAAAACTCGCACTTGCTAAGCTTAGCCTATAAACGGTGCTCTCTCAAAAGCTCTAGAACAATGGCTAGGTGGGATTGGTGTTCTTTCTCCTTAGTAGAGTAGATCAAGATGTCATTGATGCAAACCACCACAAAATGATCAAGATACATATGAAAAATACAGTTTATGAGATCCTTGAATGTTACCGGTGCATTCGTCAAACCAAACGGCATAAGTAGAAACTTGTAATGCCCATAACGCATGCAAAAAGTTGTCATCTAGATGTCTTCCTTCTAAACTCTCAACTGATGATAGCTTGACCTCAAGTCGATCTTTGAAAAACACTTAGCTCCTCGGAGTTGGTCAATTAAGTCGTCGATCCTCGGCATAGGGTACTTTTTTTCATGGTTACACTGTTCAACTTACAGTAGTCAATGCACCAACGCAACGAACTATCTTTCTTCTATGCAAACAATACCGATGCTCCCCACGGTGACGTATTAGGATGTATAAAACCCAAGTCTTGTAACTTCTGCAATTTTACCTTCAACTCTTTCAACTCGGCTGGTGCAAAATGATAAGGTGTAAATCTATCGTAAACTCAATCTCTCTCTTAGGAGACAAAACAAGTAACACATTCGAGAAGTCTCAAACCACTAACAACAACTCACCACGAGTGGACACATCCTCGTCAAAAGTCAAACTGGCTAACAAGGCAAAAATCAAATCTCGCTCCCGAGGCTCATACAAATATGGTTCTAACGGCTCTCGATGTTCCCCAAAGAGCTCAAAACAATCGCTATTGGGTGAATAAATATAGACCCAGCACTTGAAATAGTCAATGGTTGCATGATGAGTAGATAGCCAATCCATACCCAATATAAGATCGAATCCCGGCATACCAAGGACAGTAAAGTCAAACACAAAGTGATGGTCA
>JABCMJ010018679.1:0-23992 GCA_014822125.1 Arbutus unedo | reverse complement strand
GAGAGTTGCTTTCTAGGCCAGGTCAGTATTGTCGCTTGGTTGGAAAGCTGAATTATCTTACTATTACTCGTTTGGATATTTCATCTACAGTTAGCCTAGTTAGTCAATTTATGTCTGCTTCTCATCTTGCACACTGGGAAGTTGTTCTAAGAATTGTGAGGTATTTCAAGACGCATCCGGGACGTGGTATGTTTTATCGTACTAGTGGACACTTACGTGTTGAGGCTTTCACCGACTCTGATTGGGCATGAAGTCCATTTGGCAGGAGGTCCACTATAGGATATTGTATTATTAATCGGAAAAATAAGAAGTAGACGGTAATTGCGCAGTCTAGTGCCGAGGCAATATAGAGAGATGTCTAACACGACTTGTGAGATTGTGTGGGTGCATTCATTTTTTGAGGGGTTAGGGTTTCCAATGCAATTACCAGTAAATCTGTATTGTGATAATTGAGCTGCTATTCACATAGCATCGAATCCAGTATTCCACGAGAAAACCAAACATCTAGAAGTAGACTGTCATCTTGTATGAGAGAAATTGACTGGTGGTGTTATTGCTACTCCTTTTGTATCCACTAATGCCCAGTTAGTCGATATGTTTACTAAGCTGTTGTTCAAACCACGGTTAGAATTACTTTGTGACAAGCTGAGACTTGTTGATATTTACTCTCCAGCTTGAGGAGGAGTGTTAGAACTTAGAATATTAGAATAATAGAGTTAGTCGAGTCCCACGTTGGTTATGTGGAAATCTTGTATTTAGGTGCTCTCTATATAAATATTAGCTTTCACGTGTTATGGTTAATTTAACACCCTATACACCTCTATCTCTCTCTTTCTCCTCTCGATAACAGAGAACAAAAAGGGGGGCTAAGTATTTAACCTTTCCATCATGAAGTCAGCACGCAGAAAAAATAGACCAAAAGGAGGAGACTCACTTGTAGTACAGAGGATACAGAAGAGTTGAGGAGACACTAAGCTTTGATGAAGGCAGAATGATGTTTGGTGGATCTAGATCACTTGCTGAACACTGACAGCATGAGACCAAATCTCAGACCTAGTCTGTTCAATCACAATTCGATGAGTTAATCCACTGAAAGCTTGTATTTAATACTACTATTAGATGAGATTTTTGTCTGCAAATTACTTCAGCGGGGCTTTCCATGGATGTCTCCAAATGAATTGGGAGAGATCAAGAACCCACAAATTAACTTCAAGTGTGCTTGTGCTGCGTCCTTTTTGGGGAGAGATTTGTGATTTGGTCTGAGCTGGCCAGTAGAAGCAGACCAGGAAACATTGGCTCATAAAATTGTCACTAGGGTTTTGTCAACTGCTGGATTTTGAGAATAACAAGAAGGCTGATTTCAGAGCCTGGCTGAGTGCAGCCTACTTTTACCTGTAGAAAGTCACGGGAATCTGTTGATTTCTGCAAATTCTGTATCCAATCTCTTTGGTTGTTGATGCCGGAAAAATGATAAAGGCTGATTTGTAGTCAGATACCATTTCTTTGGTGTTACTTCATCCATGAACATTACCTTTTCCAATCCATTAAATATTTTGACCAATATTTCATAACAAGTTGGAAATCAGAGGTAGAGGTACTGAACCCTTTCTGAAATTCCCCAGTACAACATCTCACATATCTGGTTAGTAATCGGACAGCATCTGTCCATTGGTTTGTTTTACACCCCAGCCCACTTGTCATGTTTCATATTTCGTAATTTTGAAGTTAACTTTACGTTCAATATTTGTTTTGGATTTACTTATCCCTTACCCAAGCTCCCCAAGATAAGTCCCCATATGTTCCATTTACCAATATTGGAGGATACAATATTCGAGGATAAACACAACAATCTTATTGTTGTGTAGACTCGTGTGTGTTTTAGTTATACACGTGTAGCATGCTATGTCCTTCAACTCCTTATTGTTCTCAAACTAGACAACCAATTTATACACTTATGATCTCTATTTGATGGAACTTGGGCTTTATGTATTGCATTATTTTCCATTATCGATGTGACCGCAATCACAAAACGAAGGCAATGCGATAAATGTACCTGTTGGAATTTTTCATAAGCTTGTGTGGCGTTTATTTGTGCAACTTATGGAAATTTTTTACTTGTATATCTGTATAGTTTGTGAATTGCTTTCACTTCTATCGCCGCAACTTGTAAAACATCTATGTTCTATATTTATCTGGACTTCACTAGGCTCTCTTCTATTGACGAGATTGTAATTGGTCATCTGGGTCATTCGGCTTTGGGTAAGAGCCTCACTTGATAGTACTTTGGCATCTACTTCTTCTTAAAATGAGATTACTTATTCTTGGCTTTGGACATCAGTACTCTTTATACGCAGACGCTCTACGGCACATGCCCTGCTACTTGTTCTCCTTTTCTTTCCCGGACATGCTTCATACATCCTTAAGTGTCTCTGGTTATATACACAAACCACATCGTAAGTTTGAAGAAATAAGTTGATGACATTGTCTAAAATGGAAACAGCGTGGATTCATACTTATTAATGTCTCCTCCTTTGGGCTCTTCCGATTTAGGAACTGTAAAGTCTAAAACTTCTGATTTAGTTTCTGAATAGAGCTTTTTAAGATATATTTGGGTTTTACTTCATGATTATTTTGCAAAAATTTGAACAAAAAATGATTGCTTATGTTGGGAGTTCGGAGTTTTTAAAGTTGTCGTGTCTGTTTGATATTCGTTTTGTGCATATCTAGAAAGGGCAAACCATAATTCAGATGTGATTATGTCTCAGGATATGGACAAGGGAAAGGAGCGATTAGCATGTTATGGTTGATATCAATTCTCTTGAGGTTATCATATCAAAATCTGTCAGAGGAAGAAACGAGTCAAAACCCATTGGAGGAGAATGAACAATTTACCTAATTCTACGGTAAGCAGTTTGGGATCTCTCACGGGGGATGCTGGATCATCAGTACTTGTTCTACAGGACTGTTCAGTAAGAGATACTTCTTTGCAGCAGTCCGATGAAGCAAATGCATCATGTGAGACGCAGAAAATGTTGGGAGAAACAAGGGCAGTATATGGTACCTCGTTGCTGGTAGCTGGGGATATTTTAGTGGGTAGAGCTTGTCCAGGTGTTGAGCTTGAATCTGGGGAACAAGAGGTTATAGAAAACTTAAAAGGGATCATTGATGAGCAAAGTGTTATGAAGGGTGTCTCTGTGGAAGACCCCGCGGGAAAAGAATTGCAATGGGGTAACAGGGATGAGGTAAATGTCATCTCCAATGGAGTGCAAGATGTATATAGTGTGAAGGAAATACAGGATAAATATGGGACATTTCACACGGAGGACAAAGCTTCTTATGATGCATCTGGCAGTGATACTTCAGTTAAGAAGTTAGACTCTGACAATTTCGAGATACATCCCAATGTGAAGGAAGCAATATCTTCATCACCTCAGTCAGGTAGAGTGACAGATGATGTTAGCCTAGCTGTTATTGGCAATGATGGGCCTCAACAGATGTTACTGTGTCCACTAGAAGGACCTTCAGTCAGCAATTTTCGAAAAAAGCTTCTCGTACTCGATGTGAATGGATTGCTTGTTGATATTGTTTCACACGTGTCTGAAGGTTATAATCCGGACAAAATTATATCTGGGAAAGCAGGTTAGAATTGGCTCTAAAGTGATTTTATTGACTCCTATTATTTCTCTTCCAACAGCTTGGATCTAACTTGGTTGTCACTTTCCTGTAACAGTTTTTAAGAGGCCTTTTTGTGACGATTTTCTGCAGTTTTGCTTTGAGAGATTTCATGTGGGTGTCTGGTCCTCAAGAACCAAGTACTCTTCTACGTCGCATATTAAATCTTCTATTTCCTTGTATTTTATTTCACTAGAATAGATATTTGTGATCTGTTATATTATTCTCGTATATTTATTGGCATTTAGCCATTTGCTAGCGATTGAGTTGTCATTTGTTATCACATAGTACAAGTAAAGCGCCTGTTATTGGCGTTTTCTAGTGCTTGACTTGTTCATTTACTAAACCATAGTACAAGTAAGGCGGCTCATGCCTATGTTACATCATAAAGTGCCCCGTGTCCTTTCCTGCTGTTCTTTCTCGCCATGTCCTCTTTTCTCTATCTCTTTGCATATATTCTCTCTCTCTCTGAAATCATTCTCCCCGCATTTTTCAGAGAGAGTGTCATGCCTGTTTTCCCGTATCCTTCCTATATTCCTCTTGTATTCTTCTTTGATGTTGCATTACACAAACATGAAGTTTACATTTTAGCCTCAATCACTAATGCATGTGTGGAGTTTCTTTGAATAGTTGTGTATGTGTAATGAGTTTGTTGTTGCATCTTTGTGCAGTATGATCCTAATTTTGATACGCATCATTGCTAATATGGAAGACGGTGTATTTTCCCCTTCCATCTGGGGGCTTGTTTGTTTCTCCTCCGTTGATCAGTCGAATTTTTTGAATTTATTGTTAAGAGCATCTGTGTACCCGTGTTACTTTGTTTGCTCTTGTTACTTTATCAATTCTGTCTCATTTTAGCTAAGAACCTGTAACTCTCATTTTTGCATAGGTAACCTGGGCAGCAATCCAAGCTACAATAGGGAGTAAGAATTTTCCTAAAGCGAACAAAACAATGAAAAGATGATAATATTCTTTCTCTAAGTAACAAAGTCTAAAATAATTCATGTCAGCAATCCAAACAGATATGGCTTGGAGTATACAAGCACAGTTCTAAAATCAGTTCCACCTCTTTCACATTTGGCTGATATCTTATGCCGTTAGTATAGATGTTTGCATGGTACAAGTATGTTTAAATGCGCTTTTTCTTTCTTCAAGCACATTTTTATTAATACAGAACCTTCAGGGTTGTGATTGATTTTTTCCCCTTAACATGGGTATTTCTCTTTGCAAATTCAATATCATATTTTTTTCTGTGACTTCCTCATTCATGAAAATCATGGAATTTTAGCAGTTATGTTCTTATCATCTTTTCTTAGAGGAGCATGATTGAAGTTGCCAAATGAATTAAAGAATTATTGGAAAAAGAAATGACAGTTGCACAAAAACAGATTCCACACATTGCACTGGAGAAAACTAGCTTATTTTTATTTTTAACTCATTTGGAATGTGCATAAATAGTGAAGTGATTAATTTTCTGCAGGAAAAACTTGGACTCGGTTCTTGAATTTCTCATGGGAAAATTCAAATGCAATTTGCTTTTTTGTTGGGTAAGCCATTGAACTCCTTCTTCATGTTATGGTACAAACTTTGTTTTCGAGTTCTATACTTAGTTTGCAACATTCTGCAAATGTCCCTGATTGGTTCGCCATAAAGTCTGTTTTGGGACCCTAGGTTTTGTATCAGTTGCGTTGTCTCTTTTCTTAGTGGCTCTCACATTTAAACCCATGCAGTGACAAGCATTTTTGCGGTGGTTGCATGTCATAATTAGATTATGTTTAAAACCTCTCTGATATCTTTTCGTACTTTTGGAAGCTTGAATAGCTAGTGGACGAATCTTTCTGATAATTATTTTTTGTTTGATGATATTGAGAACCTTTATTTACTCTTCTCTCCTTAAGACTTGATTATGTGGTATGATACATTTTTTATGCAACTGATTAGTTAGAATTATTGGACCTACATTCTTTGGTCCTCTGAGGCTAAAAAGCCCTGCTGTGATAGAGATATTTTTAACTCAACCTTGTAAATAATGCAAAACACTTAAATTTAAAGGAACACTTTTCTGTGTCATTTACTCTAGTTGGTGCACAGGCGTGTTTGCCTTTATCTTCATGAAATGCAAAAAAGGGAGAAAAGCAGAAACGAGTGACATGGTCGTGTGGTGCAAGTATACCATTGGACTTGTTTAAGATTGTCAAAAATCTGGCTTTCATTTAGAATTTTTTTCCCTGCTTGAAGGTCACCAATAAGCAAGCAATTCACATATCCTTAATCAAATTCTTTAGGCTGCTACTAGCCATCTTTGATGTCTTGTATAGCACGAGTTGGAAGGCATCCTGGCTAAATCTTTGCTGTAGTTTTTCTCTTCACCAGAACTTACGAGCAATATCAAGGGATTCTTAGGGTCAGAGTCTTTGTTTCACTTTAGTTAAGGCTGTGGTTCAGGTAAGTTTTCAAGTGTGGAGCAGATAACAGCAAAATGATGCCAAACAGAAATGCTTAGAATGGTTCAGTTTGCTATTTCTTTGACGCGGAGGGAAGACTGCTTAGATGTCGAGGGGGTCGTAATGGTGTTTCTGACATCCTTGGTAGAAATTAGTGTTGCTTTCTCATTCGGAGGGTAGAGTTTGGAATCAAATTCCATGGCATTTCACTGTGGCTTGAGCAGGAATAGTAGGGACTGGACCATGTTGACTGACGAGGATATTTGTCACACCCCAACTCCGAGGTATGAATTGAGCAACTACCAAACCTAGCATGATTGCCAAAATATAACATAAAACCTCATAACTTCAATTCTATCATATCGATTCCAAATAAAAGCAATTAATCGAATAAAAGGGGCCCACATTGCCCAAACAACTCAAGTCTGACATACAGGAAAATTGAACCTATTCTACTCTTCCAGCTCCTAGGCTTTAGTCCCTACACTCAATATTTGTTCCTATAAAATGGGTTAAATACAATAATATAAACCAATACTCGTATAGATGCATGATAAACACAAGTTTAATGCAGTCTAAAACACCTTGCACCAAAACGTATTTGTTTTTGTTCATACAAAAATATACAGTTCACAAATGATTTGATATACTGTAATACCAATGAAAACCACATGCATCAGATGCGACCAATGTAAGCTAAACTTTCCCGGACTTGCACTAAGAGACTTTAACCTAGAGTCAGGTTCATGAACTATCACTAACGAGATCACCCAAACCCGGAAATATTTACGGACTTTCATCGAGGATTCTAACCCTGAGCCGGTTCACAGACTAACGCTGACGGGGTTACCCAAACCCAGTAACATTTTACGGATTAGCAGCTATGGAATCACATAGATACCAAGTCAGAAAATCACCAACCGATCATGACCATGCATATAGACTTTAACCACTATCACGTGACCAAGCGTCACAATTCCAAACCAGAATCCTTACATCCGTGCATGCCAAAGCATTCTCTCAACAGCCGGAACTTGAAAACAATAGCTTTCTTGACCGATTAAGGAGTCCTGACTGTTCAGTATTGAGTTTTAGAAACAAGTTGGAAAGAAGCCTAACCGGTTAAAGCATTGCATTGACCGGTTAGGTTTCGACACTAGAAAACTTCTTGATAATAACATGACCGGTTAACACTCATCTCTGACCGGTTATCAATTGTATCTGGAAAAATATGTCATCCATCCCGACGGTAAGGATTTGCCACTGGAATATGTAGGAATCACTTTTGATTGGTTAGGCTGACTCCTTCACCGGTCAGCCTTTTATTCTAAATTTTTTTCAAAACACTCCTGACTGGTCATAGGTAGGTTTTTTTGAAATTGCTGAATGCGAACCAAACCATACTTTAACGAATCAAACACCATATGTTGCATAAATTAACACCCAAAATACAATGCAAAGCATAATAAATACCCTAAACTCAAGTTTACCCGAATCCTACCTCGAATCCGACGATTCTCCAAGCCCTAGCACATCGCAATCCGCTCGATTCGTTTGCGAACACACCAACACTCGGCTCGATCTCTGCTTTCAACACCGGTTTAATGCTTTCTCATTGCGTTATTCGAGAATTCGGAAGTTAGATGCAGGTTCGCTTAATCAAATTCTCACGAATAAAGTAGGGAGGCTCTGTAGGGTTTTCTCGCTGTGAACGTGTAGTCTCTTCTCAAGCAAACCCTAATGAAAGTAGATTCGCCGATTAACATTAATTAAAGGACAAACTACACTTGAATCCCTGAGGTCTCATTCATTACCACATTAAGTATGGAAATTTCCCAAAATTATAGTGACCTCAATACTACAAAAATCTCAATTAAATCAAATATTTAAATTACAGAACCGGGTACAGACCCTACAATATAGACATGAGTCTAATGAGTCAATGTGGACAGAAGCTGCCAGGAATCATTGTAAATACTAGGTTTACTAATTGTTTATACTAAATTAGTCATGATTTTTACCATGCATGCATGCTAGTTTGAATGACGTGGGGTGTGGGTCCGGAAACCTTATAATATTTTGGAACGTATATGGATTGAAATTTGAGTTTTAGGGATCGTAATTTCATCAACTTTTGGGATGTAAGTGTGGCGACTGTGATACTTAGGGGGTCATGCAGTGCAATTTTTGGTTTAAAAACACTTATTTCAAGGGGGAATCGGGTTTCTCCCTTCACTATCCTTTTTTCTTCTTCATTTCTCTGTCTAGAAAATCCTACTATGCCCATCACCTACAGAAAACCATATTAAATCCACCAAATTAGGAGGATCTAAGTTGGGAAAATCTCTATTTTCACATCAAGAACTCAAGATTTCTTGGAGGAAAAAGTGGGTTTGGTAGAGGTTCATAGTTGGGGCTTGGCTTTTCAATTTTGAGGTAGGATACGTGACTAAACTTCCTGATGTGTTAAATGTTGCTTGATTTTGAGAACAATAGGTGTTGTTCATGAAAAACTAGAAAACTTGAATTTTAGATCTAAAATTGGGGCTCTTGTCACAAATTATTTGAAAATAATGATTGGTGTTTGTACAATGCAAGAATCACTATTTTAATATAAAAATATGAAGTTGAACATAATTTAATTATAAAATTGGGGCATTTTACCATGTGTAAGAATGTGAAATCAATGATTTTGAGTTGATAGAGGTAGATGGTAGCACTAAGGGAATGGGTAGACCAAAATTGACTGTAGCATCTGTAGTTCAAAAGAATTTAGGTTTTTCGAATATTGTGGAACACAATGTTCCCGTCAGAGCTCATTGGAGAAAGCGGATTCATGTAGCTAACCTAATTGATTAGGTGTTGAGGCTCAATTTTGTTTGGTCTGATTTGGTATAGGAGCACAATAATATGTTTACATTTTGAAGTTGTGTTTGATTATGCTACATGGAACACTAACTTATTGCTGTGATGAATGTTATGATTCAATGTAATTTGGTATTTGTTGGAAACTCATTGAAATGATATTTGGGTAAGAAATACCGTGATTGATGAGAATTATCCTAGGTGGTTGAGATTGACATAACTTTTGGCCAGAGTCTAGGTATGTACTGAGCTATGTACCGAAGCTAAACACGCTGAGCTTAGTGAGCTCCTCAGTGAAAGGCTGAAAATTTATGCATGATAAGTGGCCTTAGTCATCCAATAGTCTCTTTAAAGAAAAGCATTGGAGTGGCATGAAGAGTACTCAATGAGCCGGCTGATGGGATTTGCTGTCACACCCCAACCACCAAGGGTATGAATTATATAGAAAATAAAACATAAATCGTTCCCAATAAAATAAATACAAAATAAAACTTAAACATTTACATAATGTCTTAAATAAGATAATTGATCAATTAAGCCGGGTCCACAAATGCCCAACAAAACAACTGTCTAACCAAAGCAATAAATAAAATCTTATTACTAACCATCAGCCTCCAACGTACTAACCCCTTCGGTCTCTGCATCTAAACGATTAACAACCACACATAACGGAAGCTCGTATAAGATAAGTTAAATAGTTGTTTAATGAAGTTTAAAACTTGTCTCATATCAAAATATATCAATTTCAATTCGTATGAGAGTATATATTTCGCAAATGATTTCATGATACTAATATACAAGTGAAAAGCCACATGCATCTCATGAGACCCTGTCACAACCGGCGACCAATGCACCCTTTGTGAGAACCTAAGACCATCTCATTCTCGTCTTTAATAATTTATGGGCTCGCCATAGGAATACTCATGTTTGGAGCGCCTTCATTAGATTTACGGGCTCTCGCCGCATGCCTAGCCTACCCATACACGGGGTGTCACGACCCATCCTAATATAAGGCGGGTTTAGTAACCGACTAATGAGTTTAACTCACGAAGGCCTCTAACAAAATGAGTTTAGGGATTTTCACCTGTCTACTATATATAAACCTTAAAAGGTTCTCAGAGTTGCAGAAGTATGAAACATAGATTACCAAAATAACCCCAAGAACATGCAATGTACATACTTTGTTCAACTCATAAAGGATACAAGATACATCTTGTTTATGGCTCAAACACGGCCTAACTGATACTTAATAAAAGTACTTACAACTTCACTACATACAATAGAACTCCTTATAAACAATAAGTCAAAAGACTATTCTCGATCTTCTTTAGGTTCTATTATATCGTCTCGTCACCTGGCATGTTGCATAACAATATTCATTAGTATAAAGCTAGTATGAATCTAGATATACAAATTTTACAAGTTTACCATGTTCCAATCATATTTACTTGTATTCAAAATGATAAAACATCAACGTGCATAATTTGGTTCAAGGGCCGTGGCCAACGACATCGTCAACACATTTCTCAAATTTTCATAACCTGTAGATCAATTACATGACAAAAGTACATGATCATTCATACAGTAGTGTTCAACATAAAACGGTGTGCCAATCATTAAAGGTGGGTGCGACCTCCTAATGGGTTATTGCATTCCATGTTATGACGTCATCTTTTACCACATTGGTTGTATCCCCACCCTTATCCAAAACCTCCGCTTTTCTCAACATGTTTAAGCGCGGTTTAATCATAAATAAATTTTCAACGGAAATAAGCATTTCCTTTCAAATAATCACATGTTTGAAAATATTATTTAAAACGTACAAGCAAAGAACATATATTCGGACTCACCTTATATTGCGTCTCGTATTACAACGATTTGCACTGACTTCAACGTCACAATCAAATCCTATAACAAAAAATGAAATGTTTCAACAACTTATCTCTAGTTTCCGATTTCCAATGACAAAGTCATTCTCAACGCGATACATTGGCGTTGTATGCTCAACCCGCTCAAACTATGAGAGACATGAGATAAATAGATTACACTAACTCTTCTAATGTTCCAAAGTCAAAGTACATATTTTTGGGTGATTACGAGGTCAAAATGGAGGTTTCAGGTCTAAAAATATCAAAACGAGAAACTTGACAGATTTGCTAAGATTTATCTCAATGGAAATCGGTTTGAGAACCAAATCAAATGAAGTTCAAAGTTCACCAAATTTAACAGGGTACTAGTTTAGGATGTTGGGAACATTTTATATGAAGAGTACAAAGTTTAGAATGACTTCTATGTGAGGTAAAAATGCAATGGAATAAAACTGGTCTAAAATCGACGCAGTTTACGAAAAATGACTTCTCTCTCAATCTAATTGTTGAAACTTTGTGATTCAACTCGGAGATGTTAGGTAACACATTGAAGTAGTTGTGTACCAAATTTCATGGTTATCCGATATCCCAAGAGATATAGGGAAGTTTTCGAAGTCGGAAGAAAATCTGCCAGTTTGATCAGTTTACCAGTCAAGGAGTCTAACCGGTTACACATGGAGCTTGATAGGTCAAGGTAGGTTGCCGCAAAATGCTGTTAGGTAGTCCGACAGGCCAAGAATGAGGTCTGACCTGTCAGGGGTAGTTGTTGCGAGTAAGTTTCTGCAACTCCCATGGCTTCCCACTACATTTCTATTCTCAAACTCGAGATTAAGCTCAGAAACTTCGACAATGATACAACTAACCGCTAATCAAGGTCTAACCCCAAGAATTTATAAACTTAAAACACCAAATCAAGAACACTTGCCCGCAAATTGCAAGGTTGAAGATGATGATGATGAAGAACAATGGGAGAAGCTGGTCCCATCTCTCTCTACTCTCTCAAAATGGCTCTGCAATTCTTAAGCGTAAAACAAAAATGGAAGGAGCTTTCCATTGTGTACTTTAAATGGTTGAAAAGGCGAGGAGGTGGCTTGTAAGCTACTTGGTGTCAAGCCTAAAGAATTTCATTGATGACTAGCTTCTTACATATGTAACTAACGTATAAATCTATTTGGTAGGAAAATACTAAGGTGTACTCCATCACATGGTTAAGCCTACAACTCTCTCCCAAAAATCGCAAAATCCTTCGACATTTTTCTATCTACCTTCGCCCGATTAATTAATTTAATCCCCGATCAATTAAAATAATCCCCAAATTAATCGTTAATCATTACGATTTTACCCTAAGATCTGAATATTCAGTCAAGGTCTCGCATGGGGCACCTTCGTTAGTTTTACGGGCTCGCACTGACAGAATCACAAAGACATTGTCTTTAGGGAAATCACGACTAGACCTTGACCATGAGCGTGGACCCCAACCATCAACACAGAATCATGCACAAGCAATAATGTCCTTCTAGAACCTCTCACCATGTTCACGCCAAAACAATTTTCACCTGTGGCCAACTTAATTTTATTTTTTTTGAAAACAAGTCTTTCTATTAGTAGGAGACCTTTTTCGACTGGTTCAAAACGTTATTGGAATAGAAGTTTAAAACGAGTTCTACCGGTTGAAACTTATCTCTACCTGTTCAAATCAATACTGAAAAATATTTTCGAATAGGCTCTACCAGTTGAAATATCCCTTCAATCAGTTGGAAACGCAATTGGAATATTTTGTAAAACCAACTTTAACCGGTTCAAATCACTTCTACCGGTTGAAATCGATTCTGGAAAGTTTTACCAAAACTACTTCTATCGATTTAAAAGACATTCCTTCTATCGACAAAACATACTTTTTTGTGAAAATGCATAATGTAACAGGATTTCAAACCAAACCTAATTTCATGAAACGATCATCACATTATACATCAAACAGGGTTGGTATGTTCGTGGACGAATCGAATGAATCGCTACATTGCTAGGGTTTGAGGATTCTTACTATCGGGGTAAGATTACTTGTTAAACTTTGGTTTATAGTTGTTTAATTCATCATGGTATCATATTTTGCCGATTCGAAACTTTTGACACCCTGTTTGATGCTCCTTTCGTGCGTTCCCTGAGAATTCAAAAGATGAACGCTCATATTAGATTCCAACACTCATGGGGAATATGGGGAGGAACTCTAGGGTTTTGTACATTCAATTAGATTTTGTCAGAATAACATAATAGGGTTATAATTTTGATTATATACTTAATATTAACCAAATTACAACTTAATCTCCAAAGTTCATTAAATTCTCATATCAAGTCCCTAACTTTTCAAAAATTACAATATTGTCCCCGATTCCTCAATTATTCAAAATAACCAAATAATTAAAATAAACTATTAGGCAGGGATGTTCCCTACAAGCTCAAGAAGTAACCGACTCTGAATATTTGGAGCGAAGTTCAAATTCCCGCTACCAAGTGGCTTCCTCGACCCTATGGTGACACCCAAAGACCTTGGCCAACGAAATCATCTTCCCTTTCAAGCCTGTTCCCGAGTGTCCAGAATATTAACCGACTGCTCTTCAAACAAGATATCCTCTTCGACATCCAACTTTATCCAGTCAAGCACATGCGAAGAGTCAGGTTCATACTTGCGCAATATAGACACATAGAACACATCATGAATTCTTGATAGTTTCGGGAATAAAGCAAGCCGATACGCCACTTCTCCAATCCTTTTAAATATCTCAAATGGCCCTACAAACAGCGGCAGCTTCCCACTGTGACCAAACCTCATCACCATTTTTAGGATTGACCTTTAGAAACACATGATCATCCACTTCAAAAGTCAAGGGTCGTCTCTTGTGATTAGCATAACTCTTTTGGCGGCTTTGTGCTATAAGTAGTTGTTGTCGTATGTTGACAATATTCTCGGTAGTTTCCCGCAACAAGTCTGGCCCCAACACATTAGCTTCCCCAAAGCACCATACAGAGCCTCATACGGAGCCATCTCAATACTGGACAAATAGTTATTATTGTATGCGAACTTCGCCAGTGATAAATGATCTTCCCATGAACCACGAAAGTCCAAAGCACAAGCCTGTAACATATCCTTCAGAATTTGGATGATACGCTCTGTTTGTCCATCTGTTTGCAGATGGAAAGCAGTACTCATACGTAAATCTGTACCAAGCGCATTCTGAAGGCCATTCACAAGATCGATCGTCGCATGCTCTGACTTTCATTTGGCCATAGGTAAGGGCTTCAATAATTCAACCGGTTCTAATGCTCGGCCTTAACCTGCTAACAGACCAAACTCCTCGATACAAACCATGCAACATCCTACTTCATACCCTTCCACCAGTTTTTCGTCGCAAGTCTTGATACATCTCCGTACTACCCGGATGCACAGCAAGACACGAATGATGGAACTTACGGAGTAAATCCTCACGACACCTTCAAAACAAATACTCTACCTGCAAATCTCAACATCTGATCTGCTTGTGTGGCTTGTAAAGTGTTGGTTTTTGCAAACAAGTGTTTTTGGGAGCCGAAGGATAGATTGCAGTTGTTTTACGTCCGGATGGAGTTTTTTCAGATGAATACTTTTCAGTTTGGAAAGTTTGCTTTGAGCTATTTTCTATCCGGTCAGGGCGTCTAAGCATACAGATGCACTTTTATGAAAGATTTTTTTAAAATTCTCTCTTTTTTTCATCTTGTATTGAAGAAAAGGTTTAACATTGTAACAGAGAGTAATAACAAATTTATTTTGCATCAAAAATAAAGTGGGCCATTACCATCATCGTTGAAGAAAGTTGGTTGTAAGTTTTAAGCAAATTATACTAGGCACACACACTTCCTCTACTAGTGACATTTTTTATTGGCCTCTCTATTAGTGACGTGTTGGTAGTAAAGAAACTTAGGGGAACAAAACTATGACAAGTATTTCGTCTAGTACTGGTTTCTGTTGAGAAAAATGTACAATATCCTCTCTGGATTAGGTCCCTTGTGAATAGAATTATAAAACTGCTATTATGTCAGTGTCAAGAGGTCGGATGAGATTATATAAGTGCTCATGTTTGTACATTGTCTGTATTGCACGAGTTGTTGCAAAGCATCCTAGCCTTTAAGAGCTTGAAGCGCACGCTACCTCGCTACTAGGTCAGTGCCAGAACCCTTTAGCCTTTTAGTAAGAGATAAACACAGGGTTTCTGGGAACCTTATCTCAGAGACTTGCTCAGAAGCTCAGTTTCAACTTTCTCTTTGCAAAGTCTTTCTGAGCTCTGCCTGAAATATGGTAGACAACACTTATTTATAATTATTAGAGCTGGGCTCTCGCCAGTCACCAACAATCGCCTTCCTCGCCCTTAGGTCTTGGATAAAACAGTTAGTAGGAAAGAAGGTTATACAACTTACACAACAGTTGACTTTCTTGGTAAGACTACTAACAGAAAGCTACGTACGGAGGTGGTGCCACACAGCGTGATAATCACATGTCATGCTTCAAGCAAATCTTGTGATGTTCTCACTTGTTCTTAAGATGAATTATGTGGGTTACTACACTCACTCAAGCAGCGTACTTTAGAACTAAAAGTTCAGGAAGTGAGCTGCTTTTCCTAGAGGGCCTTTCTTAGAACTGTAAAATAATAGATAGTCATTTTGCAGAGTTGATTGTCAATTCCGACTGGAATGAAATTCAAGGAAAGTTTGAATTGAGATCACCTGTTCTGGGAGATTCTTATTTTGGAAGGAAAAGGATGCCCGCTACAAATGTTATTTGCTGATAGCTGATTCCTGTATGAATGATTAGTGACTGATACATCTGTTTTCTGGGTTCTCAAATGGGCACTGCACTTTCGGTCACACTGTCCCTGACCAATGGGCTCATATGGCAGCATATTCTTGATCATTTGTGTTCCTTAGAGGAAGGATCTTAGTTTCATATGTTTTGCTTGTGCTCAAAAGCAGTAAATAAACTTCCATTAATCGTAGCTTTGATTTTTGTTGGTGATTCTTTGGTGGTAGTGAAGGTGAACCTAATCTTTCATCCTTTAGCTGTCCCCTTTCCCGTCGCTTATAAGTTGAACCTTGAACCTACTTGCCCCAATCAGAGGGAAGATCAGAGATTATCAAATGGTGGCTGCCTTCACATAGAGAATCGAGGAGTCTGCAATGAAAGGTCTGTGTGGTGGAACTATTGAATCACGGGTGACTGGCTTTATTGGGGGAAAGTTACTGAGTCAGTCAACTCAAATTAATTGACGGCTTCTTGATATAGACTCGCATTCTTCAGGTTGATACTGACTTATTGGGTAATCAGTGTACCTCTTGAGACCCGTCACCATCACATTTTTAAAAACTCGTGTTTGCAAACTAGCTTGTCAATAGACTCGTAGTTGGCAGAGAAACAGACAGTATACTCATTTATGCCAATTGCGCTTGAGCTTGGACCTACATTGATCTGATGGTGTAGAATCTGTTTGATAGATGAGTCTTCCTTTCTTGCTTATGAAAAAATAAAAAGAATTTACTTCCTGATCCAAACAAAATAGGGCAGAACTCTGTATTTTTTTATTGTTGGTTTTAACAGATGACTGGGACAACGATTATACAAAGAGTTTCTCCTGTTTGGAGTTTCATATTTTGGGTTGTTCGTCTTTCTATCAATGGAAACCCCTTTGCTTAACCTGTTAGCTACTTCAACTCTGGATCCTAAATAGCGCATATTACCGTTTTCTGCAGGATCAGTCTCACTGTACAGATACAGGTTTCAATACGATTCACAACAAAGACAAGCCACTGGTTCTAAAGGAACTTAAAAAATTATGGGAAAAGCAAGAGCCAGATCTTCCATGGGACAAGGGAGAGTATAACAAATCAAATACACTATTGTTGGATGATTCTCCATATAAGGCCTTGCGCAATCCTGTAAGTCACTATTTTTCTTCCCTTCTCGCTCCTTTTTCTTCTCTTTCTTTATTTCTTTTCGCTCTGTTTCTTTGTTCAACACCTCAACACATCACTTATGACATCTTTGGGTTTTCCCTTATTCTCTCTCTTTTGTTTGTTTTTCCATTATCCAGCCGTATACTGCTATCTTCCCCAACCCATACTGGTACAAGGATGTGAAAGACAATTCTCTAGGTACGTCAGTCTCGATAAGTCGTGAATTTACACTATTGGGATATGTCAAGTTAGGTAAATTGTAGGTGGTGCAGCTTATAAACTATGTAATGTTCTCTCTTAATGAAGAGTAGTGGGGTCCCTGTTTGGCTCCATTTTTCGGGGGGAAATTTTCATCTTTAAGGATTTTAATCTTTTGGTCACTATTTTGTTTTTCACATTTTTGTTTCCTTAACTACAGGACCCTAAAAATACTGCAGAAGGGACCGATTTTGAACAAAGGCCAATTTTGATTAGTCGACTTGTTTGTCTACAGTAAAGTTTCTGAATGTGATCCAATTTTTGGTTTTTTTTTTTGGCTCCTCTAGTCAAATAGGCAACGAAAAGTCCCAAACTTCGGAACAAAATGCTAAATTTAGCAGAAGATTTTTCATTTTTTGCTGCTCATAATTCACATTACCAAGATTTTGTTAGTGCGTGATGGTTAGAAAAAGGTGGGGTGAGTGACGTGAGTCCCAACTCTTTCTATGTTAATATTCTTGGTGGCTTTCCGAGAAACTTTGTTTTCCCTCAACGTAATTATTTTCCTTAGAAGTATGGTCTGTTGCGAAATAGTGAATATTCATCCTTTTTCTTTCGTATCAACTACTTCATCCCTTCATGCGATCATTTTGTTGCCAGCATTCTGTAGTCATCCTAGCATCCATCTGATATTGCAGAATATTTCCTGGATTTTCCATTAAACATTAATGATGGTCCGTGAATTTCAATTCTTGGTTGGCCGTAGGACCTGGCGGTACTCTTCGGGTTTATCTGGAAGGATTAGCTTTAGCTGACAATGTTCAAAAACATGTAGAGATGAATCCATTTGGTCAGCAGCCGATCACAAAGACAAACTCAGCTTGGAATTTCTATCTTAAGGTTATGAACACTAGCTCATCACAACCTGAAGTGGATGCTAATAATTCGCCGGTTCATCAGCATCTTGAGGGTTATGAACACTTGCTCATCACAACCAGAAGTGGATGCTAATAGTTCACCGGTTCATCAGCATCTTACGGTTATGAACACTTGCTCATCACAACCAGAAGTGAATGCTAATAATTCGTCCGTTCATCAGCAAAGATTAACACCAAGTAAACGAGGCATGGGCTTTGATGGTGGGTTTCCATTTAAGTCACATCATGATCAATGCGTGGGTTTTGATGGTAGGCATGAAGTGGTTGGAATGCGCAAGCTCCCCTCCGTGACAATGCCTCTTCCACCTGATGCTTCAGATACTATATATGTGGAAGGGCTTCCTCCTGACAGTACGAGTAGAGAAGTAGCTCATATTTTCCGTCCTTTTGTGGGGTATAAAGAAGTAAGACTTGTAAGGAAGGAGCCCAGACATCGTGGAGGCTATCCCTTTATCCTTTGCTTTGTGCAATTTGCGGATCCAGCCTGTGCAGCAGCTGCTTTGAGTGCCTTGGATGGCTACATGGTTGATCAGCGAGATCCTTATTCTTCCTACTTGCGACTACAGTTTTCAAGGTCTGGCTCAGGATCTCGTGGGAAAAGGTAAACAGAGACGCTGAATACAGAAAATATAAGTTCAAAAAGAGGAACCAACTTGAAGGGGAAAACAAAAGAGAGTATCTGCATTCTCTATTAAGATAGGCTGAACAATGCGGCTGCACCTATCACTTAGATTTTCGAAACCATCATCGAATAGAAAAAAAATACGAAAGCTATAATGTAATGTTCAACATACCCTAGAAATCCTTAGATTTTTCTCTCTGCATGAAAGAAAAATGAAGGCAGAGGATTTATAGGGTGAGTTGGATATAACATTAGTGCTTATGTGGTTTGCATCACATTGATGGAGCCAAAAGTAAGGTGATACGTTCAGCTGTAATATGGCTGGAAGCCTGGAACTTCTTCCAACAATTTTTAAGAGAAAATGCAGATCCTTCCTTTTTGTTGGATCTGCATTATAACATAAGAGCAAAAGTAGTTTTCATTGTTTAGATTCGTTTGCTGGTGTCTTGACTCCAAGTACAAGGTTTTTCTTTTCGTTTCCACAGTGATGTCTTGCATTTATGTATGTACACAAGTACATTTAGTTCTATAGTGCGAGTAGTGGAATTGTCAATCTAATTTAGCGTGCTTGTGATTATGCAGGCAATGCAGATATTATGACCGCTAGAACAAAATTTATGGTAGGCTGCTTCTTGCTATTTAAGGTGAAACTGGGAAAAAGCGTCATGGATTAGAGCTAGGGAAGGCTTGTGAACATGGTTTCTTTTGCAATTATCCTGGGTTGTTTGAAGCCAAAAGTTCCTTTAAAGAAGGGATTGCGTCATTTTGCATTAGCGTTTTATTCTGTATGTAACCCATTACACTTTTCTTTGTTTTGCGTGGCCAAATGGATGGACTTTTATTGCTAGGTACCATACTGAACTCTCACAGCATAAATGTGATTTTGTGTCTGGGCCGCATTTATTGTCTAATTAATGTATTGGATACATCAATTTTGTCAGTTTTTCTTTTTCTTTTTAATTCTAGTGACAGGAGATGAACAGTTGAAAATTTTAAAATTATAGCTTGCTTCCGTGAGACTCGAATGAAAATGTTATGACTTATATGGGAGGGCTTCATCCACGTAAATTGTATAAATCCTAAAATCCAAAATATAAGACTGGAAAATCTACAAGGAAACGGCTAAGCACAACCCGTTGAGCATTGGTTCAGGTTCATTATATGTGTTGAAAAAGGTGAAGCATGTAGACCAACATAGGTTGAGTTGGTGTGAATCAGAACAGATTCGCAGATAAATCCAAGCTGGTGGTTACCATAGCTCACCTGCACTCACAAAGATGGACAATATGACTTCTGCCCTCGGGTCTTCGGTAGACAATCTGATCTGCAGCCGACAACTAAAAAAGTGACGCCAAGATGAACCAAGCGGAAGGACAAGAATAGAGGTAAGTTTGGATACCCTAGATATTTGTGTGGGGTTGTATTATAGCCTCTTATAGCTTGGTGATCAAGCTATTGGTTAAGTGGTTAATTGGATTCGCCCCAGTTACCCCTTCTTCTAGAAGATCCAAATAGGATCATCTTTCCTCACCATTTCTTCACACTTTATTAGGATTGTCCCTTTATTCCTGGCAACATTCTAACACCAGGCATACCTCCGTGTCACCGGGTGTGAACCCGGGGGTTGGCATGCTGGCTCAACTGTTGATCCAACCTCTCGAGTGAACTATGAACTATGGCCATGGACCATGGTTAATCCTCAACCTTGAGGTTTCACCTCTGAACTTTTGACTCTTGAGTTAGAGTCTGACTTCTGAGCTGGTGACTTGACTCACCATGCTGAGTCCGACTTATGGCGGACTTTCCTTTTATTTTGCTGGCCTGGAATAACCTCCCTCAATAAGTGCGGTGAGTAATTTGTGCACATTCATCTCCATTGAAATTTTATCTTTTGGAGCAGGTATCCAGACCTTAAATCGTTTGTTACATGACTACTCTCAGTTATCATGTGAAAAATAGGTATGGTAAAACAGTTCATAAACTGGCAGAGTCAAATTCTTTTGTATTCTTTCTTGTTATTAAAGGTCATTTAAGTGTATTATATTAAGGTTCTCGTTATCCTTTGACTTGCAGATGAAGGAAGCAAAATACTTGACCATGCCAGAGATTCCTGGTAGACAAAGATTTTCTATACCAGTTCTACTAAGTATAAGGCTGGTATAGAGTCGACTAGTTCCTGTCACTGAACATTGGCTTTTATTTTGTCTGTTTGCTGTAATTAGTGTTTAGTTTGATTCGGGTGACGGAAAAATGTAACATACAATTCATTACATAAGTAGCATTGGCAATTGTCATCTTCTACAATAGGACATATTCTCATCTTTTGATACTTGTATCCTAAAGCTCAAGTATGTGCCTGGCAGTTTGGTTCATTTTCGAATTGCTTAGTATCATCAGCCAAACTATCATAATCTTCCATCCAGAACGAATACCTTGAAATGACTAATTTTTCTTAATTATTGGGGACGTTGAAAGTTTAGATTGTCGACAGAAGGTTGTGGCAGATTGACGAAGACATCATCCATTCCATCACTCCAAGAGTGAAAGCAAATTCTGATTGGCTTTTGCAAGTAATGGTATCAAGCAGCTCTGACTTATTTTTCTGGCTGCTTCTAGTAGATGCGCACCTTTTGAAGGTGACTTTTGTAGGAAATAACTTTTCAACTAGTTTGGCCTTCTTAATTGAGCAGGCAGGATCTGATTCTTACTCTCCTTCAATTTCATTTTAAGCTTCAATGTTTCAAGTATGATGTAGCCTCTTTGAAGTTGTGAATCACTGACTACAAGTCTTATGGAAGCTACTTTTTATGGAAATGACCTCATAAGCATGGACCTTCGTAGCATAATAGCCCTCAAAGAGTAGGTCCGCCATTGACTACTTTTTAATCAACTTTGTTACGACTTCCAAATAAGGGGAAATAAAGCTTGGGTTGTACGTTTGACGGGGTGGGCATAGTTGGGGATATAAAAGCTTTTAGCCTTGTGTGGGTTCCCATTTGTAAACCCAAACAACATATCCCATTCTTTCTTTAATAGGGAGTTACTTTCCTATTCATTCTTGGTGGCTTCATAGCGATTAAGTTTCTGAGCCAGGTTGCTCCTTTAGTTGTTTGTTGGGAAATTTGGAAAGCTAGAAATAAATGCAGATTTGATAATGCTGAGCTGATTTCTAACAAACTCTGAATAGTAGCGTTCTCTTAAGTAGAGATATGTTCAAAGTTAGTAAGTTTTCTTCTCAATTATTATTCCATGGTAACCTGATTGTCAAAGCTTATGATTTCCCCTGGGTGAAACAAAAAATGCTTAAAGATCCAAGTGCTGAAATGGTGCAAGCCCAGCTGGCCTTTCTTAAAGTTTAATTGTGAGGGGCACAGTGGAGGTAATCCAGGTTTGGGGGGTGGTGTAGGTATACTCCAGGACTATCAAGGTCATACTATTATTGCCTTGTGCCCAGAATTATGGTCATTATTCCGGTTCTTTTGTTGAAGTACAGCAGTCTTGTTCAGGTTAAAACTTTGCTTGGACATGGGGATCTCAACCCTTGAGATTGGATCGGATTCTAGAATACTTTTGGAGTGTTTAAATAACATTAAATCCCTTCCGAAAATTTTATCGGGTGTAGATCATAGAATTTCCCATTATTTTAGAGAAGGAAAATTCGTTTCAGATGCTTTGGCAAACTCGCGTTCTGATCACGATGACGCTATTTTCAATAGATCCACCTCTCTCACTCGCTTGGTCAAGGATTTAATTAATTTGGATACCGTCGGAACTGTTTACGTGCGGCACGTTGATTCTTTCAGTTTTTAGGTCTTTTCTCTAGCTTTCTTGATAGGAGGGAGGTAATGCTTTTAGCGTCCCCCTCTCATGTGTACCCTGTTCTTTTTCTGATTTAATAAAATCTCCCTCATGCCGGCAAGGTTCTACCAAAAAAAGGTGAAAATGAAGAAAATCAGATAGTGTAATATGTTTTTCTTCGATGATAAATTGGTATTTAAGTTGTAATTAACTTTTGAACTTCAGATTGTGCAGATGCAATGAACAATATAATTCCCCATCTTTCGTATCAGGCAGTTTTATGGTACTTGTGAGTTAAACGAGGGCTTATAGAGGTGAGAATTTAGGGCTCTCTAAAACTTCTGTTATATTGACTAAATGTGATTTGACGTGTATGTTGGTTAGCATCTAAAATTTTGTAACTTGACCATCATATGATGCTGTTGAGATTACAAGGAGGACTATGAGCCATCTGATATGAATACTCTGTATCCCAAGGGTGTCACTTCATCCAGTCTTCTGGCTTGTATGCGGTTTCCTTTTTCCAAGTCAATACATATAGGCTTCCTGGACCATGCTGATGAGAATGACAGCATTGCAGAGGTTAGTATCCACTTTTTTCGTATGTTTTGAGCTTCTTGTATATGTTAACTAAAGTTTTTTCATTTCTTAGAAGAAGAAAGAAATGGTATTGTAGAAGATTCCCTTAGTTTCAAGACTGGGTTATAGTTTAGTGAAGTTTCATCATCAGTATCATAAAGGCTTCATTTCGGATGTTTTAAAATGGAAATGTGCGACCATTTTCCAATCATGAGCATCTCATTGGAACTTAATACGACACAAGAACTTTGGTAAGTCACTTTTTTAGGTAATTCATTCCATGCATTGAGTATTTCTGTTCCTTAGTTTCCACATCTGTGATCAATATATCTGAAATTTATCATTTCCGTCTGTTAAGGTGGAAAATCTCTCCTTTTCTGTCCAATTGTACCCTTCGGCTCTGGTTGAGAAATGTGACATAATGCATGTAGTGAGCATTTGATTTACACCAATTATTGATCTCCTAATTAATCTCAATATGTGTTTTATACGAACTTGTTATACTTGACATTTGGAAAAATAAACTCAAACACCAATTCTGCAATGTGCACTTGGTTGCATGCCGGTACAGCAATGTAGCCAGTACAGCATAAATAAAGGATGGATGTATTGAATGGCGTCTTTTTTGTTCTCAAAAGTCTGATTTTGCACTTGCCTCACCTCTGCTGGTATTTTTCCTTGGGCCAAACCTGATAAAACCTCTTCCTTCTTTGTGATATGCACACAAGAATGCGAGGAAAATAGTTTATTTATGATGAATGAGGACTCGTGTTTGTGTGCTTAGGTTGACGTTTGTTGTTTGAGGATGGATTCAATTTATGAAGCGCGGATATTCCGAAAGTAGTTGCGTATGGGTATTGGATACGTATCGGAAACTGATAGGCCCCAATACGTATCGGATACGGAAAATAAGCATCCTATATTTAAAATAAATATTTAAAACTTCGGATACGTTTAGGATATGGGAGTTGAAATGAATTTTTTTTAAAGAAGTTAAGTAATAGTTAAGGGGTCAAAGTGTAAATAGTGTGT
>JABCMJ010018668.1:0-12205 GCA_014822125.1 Arbutus unedo | reverse complement strand
TGTGTGTGTGTAACTGTAAATCCCTCTTACATACAGGAAGTACCCAATTCATTGCTCATCCTACTCTACTCTCTCCCTTTCTCTTATTGTTTTTACTCTAATGGCTTTTGAACACAGAAGGCCAATAGTTTTCGAGGAAACAACTACTGAACAGTACTAGCAATAAAAAACTAATCATTCCCATTCATAGTCCCATTGGGGTAGGAGGTGAGAAAAGGAAAGAAAGGCTTGTGGACTGTCATGTGGATGAGAAAAGAAAGAAAACAACGTATGTTCTCTCTCACGTGGATGAGGAAAGAAAGAAAACAAACCGGTTAAATAATTTTCTCACTCTCATGTGCATGAGGGATAGGGATGTGGTTAACATTTGGTTTCTTTCGTCTATTGCATGAAACAAACCGGTTAAATAAGAAAATTCTCCTTTACTAGTGTGTTCGGTTGAGTGTTTTTAAAACAATTTTTGAAGAAAAAACTTTAAAATATTGTTTGGTATAAGTATTTCGGAAAAATTTAAAATTGGGAGTTAAATTTTTCGAATATTTTTGAAGTGTCTCTTTCTCTCCCTTCTTTTATAGAAAAATAAAATTGTTTGAAAAAAAAATAAAAATATTTGAATTTTTTTTTTCAGAAACTTGTTTGGGAAAATCCCAAAGAAGCAAACGAGAACACAGTTGCCCTTTCTCATCTCATTTCCACTCCACACATGAGAAAGTCTTCTGTTTTCTAGTTTCAGTCATCTTTTGGGCTGCCAATTATCACAATCAAATGCTAGAGTCTAGACAATTACCCACAAAACAGTCTTAAGAGCTGATATATGAAGTCCGATTGATAAATTCAACAATGATTCTCAGTCTGACTCAAATTAGCACCACTGCAATCGCCAATCAACATACCTATAATTTCTCCATCATGACAGATCTTCTTCGCCAATGTAGTCTTCCCACATCCTCCGGGTGCGGAAATCACCACCACTTGCTCTCGACCATTCATTACTAGCATCTTCAATTTCCGAACAGGTTCGTCAAACCCTACAACAAAATCTCGATCTTTCGGAACCACACAGCACCCGCGTAGTAGTTCCACCACCGCACCTTGGCGCATTTTTGCACGAGCCTTTGTCCTTCCTTAATTCGGTCGGTGAACATGTCGGCCTCCATGGGCGATCGGTCTAGTACTCGGTTTAGCTTCTCGATGTCTTCAATTATTGGGGTTATTTGATTTAGGGTCGATTGAAGACGTTTGAGGAGGGGTTTGAATTCTGCAGTTATAATTGCCACCTCCTCAACAGCTTCAAGTAATTCCCCGAACACAGCTCCCAAAAGAGCCCCTCCGACAAATGCACCCGCCATTGACGCCTTTCTGGAATCCTAATTTTCAGTGTACTAGGAGTGGAAGGTTTTGGTTGTGGTTGTGGTTGTGGTTATGGTTGTGGTTATGGTTATGGTTATGGTTATGGATTCAATATGAAATGAAGATTGGAAGTGGAACAATGTTTGAGTGAGGAAATTCCTTAGATTTTTCGAAGCAATTTAATATTTGAGTGAAGGCCAACAAAAAGGAGGATATGAAAGGAACTGTTACAGATTTTTATCATCAAATCCCACTTTGTCCAAAAGGATTTTTTCTTTACGTTTTCTTGCGGTTATAGTGCAAGGCCATTGGAGATAGAGAGAGAGAGAAATTTCGCCGTTCCCGCGTCCATTGACTATACTTTAGTTGGTAGATAAGAAGGGAATTGGGAGCAGAGAAAGCAGATAAGAAGGGAATTGGGGGCCTGTAGTGAGAGCTAGCTCACTACATCTGTTTCGATAACGGAAGGTTCAGATTTAAATTAATATTTATTTGTAAGAATAATTAATAAATATTGATTTGAATCTAAATCGTCCGTTGATAGACGGCCGAATGAGCTCACTACACTCATGTAGTAAGCTGACTCACTATAGGGCCCCATCTCCGAGAAGAAGACAACCTCAGAGCATCTTTAAGAGTATGTGCAAGAGCTCATGGTTAAAACACCCGGCTAATAATTTACTTTTTTATTTTAACTAGTTACATGTCAATTATTATTCTAACAGTTCTATCTAATATAATTATTCTTATCTTTAAATATTATTTTGTTCTAATTTATTTATTTTTTATCTTTGAAAAGAGAGAGAGAAAGAGGAAGATATGAGATTAAAAAACATTCAAAAATATATTTGATGGGTGAATAGTAACCAACCAAATTTATCTAGTTACTAATCATAAAACTATTTTACTTAACACTAATTGAGGCTCTTGGAATGTATTTTTTTGTTATTAGCTATCTAACATGGCTAAATGAACCATTTACCTAACCTCTTAGACATGTTCTCAGAGCAAGTTCAGCAAGAAATAGCGAAATTAACCCATGAGCAGTCATATTTTTTGTTTAGCTAATTTTCTTTCTTTTCAATAGTCCAACAATCTCATTTATTTTACCAATCAACTATTAAAATATTTCTTTATATTTATTTTTTTTTCTTTTTCATTAAAATCATCCTTCCAAAACTTGTTAAGAGAGATGGAAGAGAGAGAAAACAATAAAAAAATATGACACATGGTGAATAGTAGCTAGATAAAAATAGTTATGTATTATTTATAAAAATAAAATAGCTCTTCTTTGTTGAGTTTGTTGGACTTTTACTTTTAAGACTTTGCTAGCTAAAATATCTAAAAATACCGATTTGGAGAGTTTGGTGGGCTTGCTATTTCTAGCCAATTACCTACTTTTTAATTTTAACTAGCCACTTGTCAATCATAACTCTAACAATTCTATCTAATATAGTTATCATTGTATTTAAATATTATTTTGTTCTAAAAAATAAGAGAGAGAGAGAGAGAGAGAGAGTTGAAGAGGTGGGATTAAAATGTATAAAAATACTTTTGGTGGATGAATTGCCTAGGTAAATTAAGTTGGTACTATTCACAAAACTATTATAGCTAGTCTTAATTGAGCCTCTTAGAAGGTTTTTTTTGTTGTTGTTTGGCTATCTAAAATAGCTAAATATGTTATTTAACTATACTCTTGGACATGCTTTAAGAGACTATTTAAACGAGTCATTTTGGTTAAAGTACTCTATTTCTCCTCCAAGAGAAAAGTTTATTTGTTTAGTCATAAAAAAAAATTTATTTGACCTAACTTAATTATTAAATTATTTTTATGTAAATGTATTTTGTATTTGTTATTTTGACAGGAATAGCTAGCTACTATACACAATTCTCTTCATTAGGCCTTTAACGTTTTTTTAGTTCCCGCCTACATATTATTTTCTAATTATTAATTTATCTTAGAGAAAAACAAATAGTAAAAAATTATGAAAAAAATTTCAATGATTAGTGACAAAAATAATTAAATACTAATAGACGCTTTTAAATTAACTCCCAACGCTTTTCATTTTTTTTTATTTTTTTAAAAAACTTTATTGCCACGAATCAATAATTTAAAAAATTACGCAAAACTAATAAATTTAAAAGTAATTTAAATAGAGACAAAAAATAATTCAATAAAAATGTTAAATCAAACTCGCCCATTAAAATACAACCGTTTAAAAAGTGTCATGTTGTTGTCTAGTCATCCAAGCCTTATTCCATTTATTTAAGTTTTGATTCTTCAATACCAAGATAAATACAACTATTCCTAATATTTAATTTATGTCATTGATCCATATTGAGCTCCACGAAACTCTGAAAAAACGAAACTAATAACTGTATTTTTAAGGAAGATGATCAATGCACCGGTGCCTTTTTTTTTGTAGCACCAGTACTTTCCCTTTGCAGTACTTTAGTTGTTCTCTATTTATCTTAGTGCACCAGTGCCTCATTTTTAGTAGCACCGATGCCTCCCTTTTGCAGTATGTTATATTTTGCCTAAGATGTGACACAACACCTGTGCCTTAGTTTTGAGTGTCTTGGCGCTTTATCTCTCTGTATCTTAGTAGTTTGTCTATGGTTTGACATAGCATTGGTACTTCTGAAAACCTTGCACCGATGCCACTGGTATGCAGTTTGTATAACATTTTCTACTTCACTTATTTTCTTTAAATAAATTGAAGTAAAGAAAGTTCTTTACTTTAATTTTACTTAATGAAAATAAAGAAGTATCCCCAATTTGAAAACAATAAAATTTACAAAAAATTAAAATTTTATCCGTATCAAAATATTGCCTCCTCTATTTTAATAAAAAATCGAAAAATCACAATTTTTTCTCCTATTGTTTGGCCTGAAACTCAAGTCTTATGCGTTTGAGACGAATGAGTACACCATTATTCTTAGAATAAATTAAGGAATCATTTCCAGAACTTTTTATTCCTTAAATTAAAATTTTGAAAATTCAACTTTTATCTATACTTCAAAAAAATTTCAAACAACAAAATTTTTTAGAATGTAAGAACATCACCCCAATTCTTACTCAATAACTACCCCACCTGTAACCAACTCCAGATCATCCTATTGAACCTGCCATCTATTATTGTAAGTTGATATATTATTCCATGATTGTTTCTTTGCGAGTTGAAATCATGCAATTATACCTATGTATTCACGACTTATTTTTTCATTTTATCTTACTTAATTGTTAAGACTCACATCTCTATCACATTATCATGTCATCATGTGTCTAGTCGGTTGAATGAAATTTACATGGAGTCAACAATGAACATTTTGAGGCTAGTAGAAATAACACCTGAGGTTTTGACACTAGTCATGAAAAGTCACAAGTTTTGTAACAAAAATCAAGATTTTGAGAAAAATTTTATACTTTGTGACCCGACTTTTGACTTACTCCTTAGGGAGACGTGTTAGGATGTCTTTAGTCGGAATATGAATTTTAGTCAAACTATGTTTGTTATCACCGGATTGTGTCTTGAAGCCGAGTCGATCATGTCTCATGTATTAAACCAAGTTATGTCGTGAGTCGGTTATGTTCGTAAGCCATGTTGTGTCTTTTCTAAAACGAAACAGAGTTGAAGGGGAGGAGTTAGACATTTTCTAAGTCAAGGCACAACATATGGAAGACATAATGTTGGGAGCATAACAATTGGAACCATGAGATACGGGAACCGATGTTTGGGTACACTAGCGTTGGATACGAGGTCAACGTAGGGGTCAAGACCATATTGGTCGGGAACATCATGACACCACATTGAAAATGAAATTGTGATGACGGGTAATGCTTGTGTCGACCCGAACCTTGGATTTCAAAAATGATATTTTGAACACTTGTAAACATTGGTCAAACACGTGTGTTAGAAACTTAGAAACAAATCATAGGAGTTGACTAAGAAGAAATATTGTTGGCATTCTATTTATTCACCGCACTTACTTGTTTAATACTTCCGCCTATCATTTAACATGATTATGTCGCACTCTGATTTTATCATTCTATTTGTAGCACATGATTATTTGCACATACTATTATCATAATCATGCAACATATGATCTATTGCATAAATTTAGAATTAAGAGTAGGTTTTATTTGCTGAGCGTCAATCGTTCATATGGTGCAATTTCTCTGCCCTTACCCTTTCATGCCAGGTGTTAAAGATAACGTTGTCAAGCCCACTTACCTAGATATCACTAGCAGTACTTTCGAGGAGGATGTCATAGCCCCGTGGTTCACCTAGAATCATTTCGAGCTCTTATTCTTAAATCTTTAATGTAATTTTCTTTATGTTGGATGAATGTAATCAAACCATATTTTGACTAAGCAATGGAAATATAGTTGATTTTTGCTAAATTATTTTAAATTAATGTCTCTAAAATTCGGGGTGTTACAGAGTGGTATCAGAGCTTAGATTCCCCCTTTACTTGAGATCTATGGTAGAATGGGTAACACACATTTGGAGTGTCGTATGCCAGGATAGTTACTATTATGCGATTAATTATCTTGATCGATATCATATAGCGTAAATCTAATGTGTATACTTATATTTTCTTTGTTTATGTCTTCCGATTCAGACTTCGACCCTATGGAGCACTACCTTGTTGACTTTTTTGAAGATGAGTTGGATGGAGTTAATGCAATATTACTAGCACCATTGGCCTTACCACCCCCTGAGATCAATGCAACCTTACCACCCCTTGAGGATGACAGGTTGCTAGATTGGATTGAGGATGATGATGACCTTGAGGAGGACTGTGCTGGTGACGAGGCCGATTCAGATATGGATGACAATGACTTCAATGATTTGATCATGGGGCAGGCTGAGGAGGTCCCCGAGGAGTCGGTGTTCGACGGGATAGATATTGATGGAGAGGAGCTCTCTGAAGAAGATCCAAAGAGGGACATAGAACACCCCCTCAACCCCAAAGCTGACTGGAGTGCACTTGGATGCGATAGGCTGGTGTACTTGGGATGGCCCAATTTGGTATGCGCTGGCCACGATGATTTACGTGAGGATTGCCCCTGCAATCCGTTGTTATTGGAAAGCCAAAGCAGAGCTTTACTACCTAAGACCGTTGGCCGTTATAGAGCAACTTCAGGATCAGAGGTACTTGTTCAACGTACCAGCCAGATTTTTAAAGAATGTATGGAATTCTGTGCCGAGGCACATACTGCAGAGGTATCCACCACTGGATCGCCAACAAATCAGTAACTCATTGGGCAACCTAAACTTCTTCAACATCGACAACTACACTGACACCCGTTTCCAACTAGAGGATCGATGTCAGGTCAACCCATGGGATCCAAACTCATGGTGTTATAAGGTTTACTGGAGGTGCTATAGGATTGTCGAGGCCACCATGGAGCGAGAGTATTTGCTCCGGTGTGATTATCCGAGCATCTTCCTTTGAGCAACATTAGTAGTGTAGTAGTAAGGTGACGATTTTGTAGGGCGTTAGATGACATGGGATGCACCCTTAGTTGGATAGGCTTTTTGTTTTTCATATAGGCCATATGCCATTTTCATGTGTACCTGCATATTATGGATGTACTTGTACGAGATGATCAGATGTACTAGAATATTGGTATGATATTTCTAGTATTAATGAAAAGAACTTTTTCCATTTATTTTGTTCCTAAAATTAGTATTTTACTTAATTGTAGATGGTTGAGACACAAAACGGGGCTAACACTGGGAACTAAGTCGGATCAAGCAGTGCACATGCTAACTCGCCACCTCCATCCCACCATATGCAGTGCTTGGTTTCAATGACTTTAACCAGTTCATGTGAGTTTTCTTCAACACAGCACGTACCTCTAATAGTTTGGACCGCAATCTCAACATCACGCTCAGCCGAATCGGAGTGTATTGCTTAATAAATTCTGCAAACGCTGAACTCCGATCCTTTTTGGCGAGACTAACCCTACAGTAGCAGAGACTTGGATGAAACAGATTGAGAAACTACTGGAAATCATGAAAGTTCAAGACAATGGTGACCAAGTGGCACTAACGGTCAACCAGATGCAAGGCAATGCTGACCACTGGTGGGATGTGGTTAAGACGACGCAAGATGTGTAGACAATGACTTGGACCACCTTCAAGACCCTCTTTTTGGCCAAGTTCTTTCCAACACCTATTAAGCAGAGCTCATTCAAGAATTCATGAACCTTAAGCAGGAAGGATTGTCGGTGACATAGTATGCTGCGCACTTTGATGAGCTGTCTCGTCATGCACCTGAGTTTGTACCAACTGATACTTCGAGAGTAGGGAAGTTTGAATGGGGACTAAGCCCCCATATCAGAAGGAACATCACGTCAGTGGCGCACTTATGATGGAGAGAGTGCGAGATTGAGATTTTTGGTTTACGTTTGACATGCGACTTGTGGGTTATAGACATGGTAGATTTTGACGTTATCTTGGGCATGGATTGGCTATCTCCCCACGGAACTATAATCAACTGCCATCAAAAGACGGTAACTGCCTACTACTTAAATGGAACGTGTTTCAAATTTAAGCGGGATAGGCAGGAACCTTCATCGTTGCTGAAGGCACAATCTAGGTGGCACGACAGTTTGACAAGATGGCTAGCAAGCCTGACACTAAACAAGGAAGATCGTATGGATTTGGGACCACCACGTATCGTGTGTGAGTATGCTGACATTTTCCCTAAAGAGTTTCCAGGACTACCACCATCAACAGAGCTGGACTTCATCATAGAACTTGTACCCGGAACTGTACCAATCTCCATGGCCGCTTTTAGAATGGCACCCACCGAACTCAAAGAACTGAAGATGCAATTGTAGGAACTTATGGATAAGGGATTTATCCGACCGAGTATGTTACCATGACGAGCACCAACCTTGTTCATGAAGAAGAAAGAGGGAATACTCAAACTGTGTATTGACTACCATTAACTCAGCCGTGTGACAATCAAGAACCGCTACCCACTTTCGAGGATTGATGATTTGTTCGACCAAATCAGAGGAGCCACCTGGTTCTCCAAGAAGATATGTGTATCATCAATTACGAGTTAGAGAATCAGATATACCTAAGACAGCTTTCCGAACTTGCTACTGCCACTACGAGTTTGTAGTGATGCCTTTTGGTTTGACTAATGCGCCAACAGTCGTCATGTGTTTGATGAATAAGATTTTCACACCGTATTTGAACCAATTTGTTGTGGTATTCATCGATGATATTTTGATATACTCGGCATCAGAAAAAGCTCACGAGCAGCACTTGAGGATCATATTACAAACCTTACAAGACAACCAACTATATGCCAAAGCCAACAAGTGTGAGTTTTGGTTAACATAAGTGAAGTTTCTAGGACATGTAGTGTCAGAGAAAGGAATCTGAGTGGATAACAGCAAGATTGAGGCGATTCGAGATTGGAAGAGGCCTACTATAGTATTTGAGATTCAGAGTTTCGTGGGACTCCTAGGATACTATAGACAATTCATTCTAAATATTTTGACATTGGCTAGACTTATGACTCAGTTGACTCAGAAAGGAATCAAGTTTGACTAGGATGAAGCTTGTGAGAAATCATTTCAGGAACTAAAGGATAAGTTAACTAATGCACCGATACTCACCATTCCATAACGAATGTGGGTTATATCGTTTATTGTGATGCATCCAATAATGGATTGAGATGTGTATTGATGCAGAACGGTAAGGTCATTGCTTATGAATCATGACAACTGAAGTCGCACGAGAAGAATTATCCAACGCACGACTTGAAAATCACTGTCGTAGTTCACATGCTAAAGTCTTGGTGTCATTACTTGTATGTGGAGAAGTTTGAGGTATTCACAGATCATGAGAGTCTCAAGTACATATTCACACAGAAAGACTTGAATATGAGGCAGAAATGCTAGATGGAGTATCTCGACAATTACAACTTCACGCTTTCTTATCATTCGAGTAGAGCCAACATTGTGGCTGATGCTCTTAGTCGCAAGTCTCGAGGACATGTTGCCAGCCTAGCAGTACAGGAATTGAAGATGTTGGGACAGATTCAGGAGTTTGGTCTCCATCACAATGAGATAGAAGGAGGAGCATTGACAACAATACCAGGATTGCTTGCTGAGATTCTAAAGGTCTAGATGCTCATTCAAGAATCAAAATTCATCAAACGTTGATTAGCCAAGGGAGAAGCAGCAGTAGGTTGGACCATTGGCACCGATAAGGGTCTAAGATATTTGGGACGAATCTTTGCTGTCCACCTCGAAGGGAGCAAGATGTATAAGGACTTAAGACGATCTTATTGGTGGAGTGGAATGAAAAATTACGTAGCTAAGTATGTTGCCATTTGCCTCACCTGTCAGCAAGTCAAAGCCGAGCACTAAAGACCAGGAGGAACTCTTCAGCCTTTACCTGTGTCGGGATGAAAATAGGAACACGTTGCAATTGATTTTGTGATGGGACTACCAAGATCTCACCAAGGAGATGACACAATTTGGTAATAGTGAATCGTTTGACCAAGTCGTCACGCTTCCTACCAATTCAAGTATTTGATACGACGGATTCTTGCAGTCGCCTCTACATCAAGGAGATTGTCATATTAGATGGTGTGCCTGTGATTATCATCTCTGACCGAGACACACGTTTCACGTCAAATTTTTGGAATAGCTTACAGAAGGCCTTGAGAACCAAGCTTTGCCACAACACACCCTTTCATCCCCAGATTGATAGACAATCTGAGAAAATAATTCCGATGTTGGAGGATACGCTTCGAGCTTGTGTATTAGATTTTCAACGAGGATGGGAGAGACATCTGCCACTTGTCGAGTTCGCTACAACAACATTTACTAAGCTAGCATCGAGATGGCAACATATGAAGCCCTTTATGGACGACCATGTCAACCGCCAGTTTGTTGGACCGAAGTGGGAGAGACTTAGGGCCCGAGATTGCGCAAGAGATGACAGAGAAGGTCAAGATCATCCAACAACAACTTTTGACAGCACAGAGCTGACAGAAGAGCTATGCCAACAAGCGGACCAAACCTCTGACTTTCAACGTTGATGATCATGTATTTCTAAAGATTTTTTCTCGTCGAGGAATTATCCGATTCGGCAAGAGAGGAAGCTTTCACCAAGATTTGTTGGACCTTTTAAGATCCTACAACGCATTGGAGAGACTGCCTACCGCCTAGCCCTGCCACCTCAGCTTGATCGTGACCACAATGTCTTTCACGTATCTATGCTCTGGAAGTACCTAGCTCACCCGATTCACATCATTGGTTGGAACAAAGTCACCATTGACGCAAACACGACTTATGAAGAGCAACCAGTACAAATCCTTGATTATGGTGAGAAGATACGAGGGAATACTATCCATCTAGTTAGAGTTCTGTGACGTCACTAGAATGTGGAGGAATCCACTTGGGAGCGAGAGGATACTATGCGCGCCAACAACCCTACCTTTTTGAAATTTTTACTATGTAATTTCGACGACAAAATTTATTAAAGGGGGTAGGTTGTTAAAACCCTAAAATCTTAAATCGAAATAAAAAGGGAGATTTAAATTTCAAAGTACAAAATCATTCATTGATTAAATTAATTTTATGCAATTTCATTTCTAATCGTGTATTCTATTAGACTTATGTTTAATTCAAGGATTTGTGCATATGTGATTTGATCCAACGCATTGAACCATTGATCTTTTAGCCCAAAGTCTTAACCCATCAGCATTTCATGGATCTTGAACCCAAATTTGATTTTTGATGTAGAACTTTGCCCAAGCCCAATTTGTCTTATCCAATCCAAGATCCAAACCCTTTTGGTTTGGCCCAAAACCCATAAATTAGACTTATTTTCTAGGACATGTCATATGTAATCATTTTCTCTCCATCATTATTTTCCTCAACTGTCGTCTCCCTAAAAAACCCACATTTACACTTCTTCATGTGGGAAATGACAGAAGAAGATATTCCTTCCCCAATGAGCACTTAGTCCTCGGAGGCCACTCATCTTTTTTTCCAGCCAAACCTCCTTACACCACTGATTTTTTCATAAAACCTTTTTTCTTATTTTCATCATGACTGAATAAGAATTTGACAATACAATCCATTGCACTCCATTAAAATTTTCTACAGAAATCTCCATTCACTAATGGCTACACATGCAAAGAGTGTTCCAACATTCAATCCCCTTCTATTTCTACAATACCATTCTCACTGTACTTACCGCGAATTCCAGTACTTTAGGGAGTTGAAAGAGTGTCATGTTTATGGGTTAGAAGTAAGAAATTAGAATATTTTAGAGAGAGAAAGAGAAGAGGAATTTTCATTAGAGTTGAATCATCCAAATCCAAGCCTTATTCACTTGATTCAAACTTTGATTCTTCAATACCAAGATAAATAGAACGCTCCTTAATCTTTAATTTATGTCATTGATCCATATTCAACTCCACGGAGCTCTGAGAAAACGAAACCTATAACTCTATTTTTGAGGAAGATGACCGATGCACCTGTGTCTTTCCTTTGTAGTACTTTAGTTGTTCTGTATTTATCTTGCTGCACCGGTGTTATCCGGTGCCTCATTTTTTATAGCACTGGTGCCTCCCTCTTGCAGTACTTTATATTTTGCCTAAGATGTGACTGATAACCGGTGCCTTAGTTTTGAGTGTACCGATATCTTATCTCTCTGTATCTCAGTAGTTTGCCTACGGTTTGACATAACACTGGTGCCTCTAAAGATCTTACACCGGTACCACTGGTATGCAGTTTATATGACAGTTTCTGCTTCACTTATTTCTTTACTTTAATTTATTTAAAGAAAATAAGGAATTACCCCCC
>JABCMJ010018651.1:0-14254 GCA_014822125.1 Arbutus unedo | reverse complement strand
TTCTAAAATTCTAATTTTGTTTAGTTCCTTAATTTTTATTCTAATTTTGAATTTTAGTTATAGGTCACTAAACAAATCTTTCAACCTCTTCATTAAATTAGAAATAAATTTTTAAAAATATCGTAACTTAGTTTTTCCATTCCCGTGGACGATCCTAGTCTTTCCACTATTCTTCGGGTTAGTTTTAAATTTTGACTTTATAAATATATTTTTGGTACATTAACGACAACATCATATCCACCCAGTGATTGGTGCCCCCACAATAAGTACATAAGCGAGGGCCACGTCCACGACCGCAGCCTCCCCCTATCGTGCGGCCGCGGCCTCCCCCGCGACCACGACCACCAAGGGTATCGAGGGGGCCACCAAAGCCACGACCACTCACCCCAAAATCTCAAGCACGACTGCCACCAGAATCACAACTGCGACCTCGGCTAACAGAGAACGCAGAACTCTCAGAAGCAGCGAAAGTCAAAGCAAAGCGAGCAAAAGTGGGGGAAGAAAGAGATGATGACTGCCGGAGACGACTGAATACCTTATTGAGAGGAGGTAAGTCAATAGTCCCCAAAATCTGATTGCCCACAGAACCAAAGATTGGTGATGCGCCAGATAGAAAACGAGCAACCCGCATACATTCACGTTGGCACCGTATAACCTGAATGTAAGGAGAAAGTGGCTCACATATATCTAATCCATGACGAATGGGTCGGAACTTAGCATAATACTCCTTGAAGGAATCATCACCCTGAGATATAGTAAAGAAATATTGATGAAGATTATAAGTGCGACGAAAATTGTCTACACCAAAGTACAATTCTTTGGCCTGCGCCCATACCTCTTTGGCTGTATCACAAAACATCAGCATGCTGAAGACCTGTTCTGTCATACTATTCCATAGCTCGGAACGAATACGGGCATCAACCGCTTTTCAGACCCGATATGTGAGTGCAGTAGCAGGAGGAGGCTCATCAGTCAAATAGGAGTCCTCAGATTCACCGATATAATATACCTCAAAGGCTTTAGCCCAAAGAACATAATTCCTCCCATGTAAAGGTGTGGAAGTAATAGAGCACCTCTCACGAGACCGAGAGCCAATAGGCAAAGAACTAGAAACAGAGGTAAGACCAACAACCGTAGAGATAGCACCCAAGTCAGAACCGGATTTCTCCTCCAACATATCAACAAGAGCAAATAACTCAATGCAATATGAGAGATAAATGATCGCCAATGAAAAGAGAAGACCGAGGGCCATATAAGAAAGAACCAGTCACTGCTCATAAGAATAGCCACATAGTTGAACCAAAAATAGCGACAACGCAGCCAACAGACCCACAAACAACGCAGGACAACAACATACCATATGATGTGTAGACAGCATAAACAAAGAACCCCTTCAAACCATGGAAGGAATACTAGATGCAACCTTCAAATATGGAGGAGGCAAGCGAGAAAGAGGGAACAACAGCATGCAAGAAAGAGAAAGCAGTAGCAGGTGAGAAAGAAAGCAGCAGTAGGCGAGAGAGAAGGAGCAACAGCAGGCAAGAGAGGGAAAGCAACAATAGGCGAGAGAGAGAGAGAGAGAGAGAGAGAGAGAGAGAGAGCTACGGCTGAGAAGGTGGCTAGTTGCGACTGGCTGTGGTTGGCTACGATTGGCGACAGATGGCGATTAGGGTTAACGACTATAGATTAGGGTTAGAGTTAAGGGTATAAGATGAGGGTTAGGGTTGACGGTTGTAGATTAGGGGTTAGGGTTAAGGGTATAAGATGAGGGTTAGGATTTACGGTTGTAGATTAGGGTTAGTGTTAAGGGTGTAGTTTAGGATTAGAAAGGAATCAGATCGAGCTATGATACCATGTTAACAGGAGAAAAGAAGAACGAGATAGAAGTGTGTTAGGTTTGTTACAAAACCCTTACACACAACTTTATTTATATTGTTTAGGAGAGTTACACATACATAAGATAAGTAATGTGGGACTAACACTTCAAACACGTACCTTTCCAAGTGCTTTATCAATCAAATAATCATCTCTTTCTACACGTAATTTTATTCTACTTTTGCATTTTCACTCTCATTCTAGTAAATTTTAATGGTTTTGAATATTTTTACAAAACATTTTTACACTCGCATTCTCATACACAGATTATTGTGTATTAGGATGTAATCACAGATGAGAAGCCTCGCAAATTGTGACTCAAAACCAAACCTCAGTGCCTCATACACGAGAGCCCAAGCCTTCCAACTCCGTACAGTGTTGTTACCCAAGACTCAGCATTTTCATTCTTTCTTAAATAAATGTTGGTTTCTGACACACAAAAACAACATTTCCTCGAAGTTGACGAAAAAAAATCATACTAGACTTCTCTCATGCCAGTATCATAGGCACATAACGATGTTTTTTTCCAAAAGAAAAACAAGAAAATTTTCCATGCCAACAGCCAACCTTGTTTTTACCAGATTCCCAGAAGAATTCAATGACAATTATCTCACTTTGCAGAAGAAACATGAACAGTCAAATCACTCATACCAGTTTGTTGACGGAATCTAAAGATGAACGTAGCAGAGTAAACAAAAAAGGAACAAGAAAGTTAACGAGAACAGAAGGTTTACACAGCAGCAATATCTAACATACAGTGGAAGTTACTCAAACTTATGTAGACTCATTTTATTCAAGTGTTCAGAGCTGCACAACCTGCACTTGTAATTCGACACATTTTTCCATTTCAAAATCAAAAGGCAGTGACAAGATCATCTTGATTTATTCGCCTTGTGAGGATCGCAATGTAAACCTTAAAACTCAATTACCCGTTCATGTTTCCCAAACACACATATTTAATCTGCAAAAAAGAAAACAAAAGTGCCTAAGTTTATGACAACAGAATAGAGAGCCATCCCGAAATATGTACAGCACACAAACCATAAAAATCATGTAGTTAGAGCCTGTTCCACATATAGGCAAAACAACACCAACTAAACCAGTATGTGATCCCAATGGACCTCTGCAATCATTAAACACAAGCAAATAACAGAATAGAAAACAATGTACATAAACCACAACCCCCCCCCCCCCCCCCCCCCCCCCCCCAATTTCCTTTTTTTTTTTTTGCCACTTTTAAGAACCGGGAAAAGTAAGCCTTTTAAATATATTTACCTCCAAATATTCATCCATTCCATATTTGGAACCTTCCCGTCCAAGACCAGACTGCTTAACACCTCCAAATGGAGCCACCTGCACAGTAAGCAAAAAAACTCTAAATACATCACCTTTTCCTCGGGGTTGTAAGCCCCATTGCAGATGCAGCATTAGACCTACCTCCGTTGAAACAAGTCCTTCATTGACTCCGACAATTCCATACTCAAGAGATTCAGCAATGCGCCAAGAACGTTGGATATTCGTCGTGAATAAGTAAGCAGCTAATCCTGCGAGTGTAGATGGTAAAGTGTACATTAAATCTCCTACCTTGTCGTCTTTCAAATGAATCCACAAAGATCTATAGGCTAAAAGATTCACGAATGCATTTTAAGCCTTTCAGATAAATATCTATGTGAGAGACTGAGAGTTAAAGAGATTCTGGTTTTGATAGATATAAACTTTGAATATGTATCCATACTTGACTAACCAAACATGCAAAATAACAACTTTGTATGGGTTAGATCTTCTATCGTGAGAAGCACATACATAGACACAGGACACAGACATGGACGCAGAAAATAGACACCTCATTTTCCGAAATTCAGGTTACACACACACTAAGGCCGCGTTACCTAGAGAAAATAATAATTGAGGCAAAGGTTGCAAGTCCAAAGAAGAAAATAAGGACATTAATACTATCAAATTAGGAATATAGAGTACATATAATATTAATATTGTGAAAATATAAGAAAACATTAAATAAATAAGTATTCAAGAACTGAGCACAAATGGTGATACTACCCCACCTCAACTCTTTGAAATTGTGTGCTCACCTCCCAAGTGTCCCCATGATATCCGTCTAAATGAATATTATGACGTTTATAAAGCTATCCAATGCTCTCGCCTCACTAAAAACATGTCTTGCACGTAGAAATGCAAAACCCATACATGTACAAAACATAATGTACGGTCAACAAATTCTAGATAGAGATATCTTAACCCAAGGCCTCCCAGGATTCAAAGCTCAGGTTGAATGTCAGGTCACCTCCAGTTTGAAAGCTTAAGTTCTTAGAAAAATGTGCCCAGCCATGTAATATATATCAGTCAAACAGTATCAACCCTAAAAACTAGACTACTTGGAACACAGACCTGCATTTGTGTCATTAGCTATCCGAATAGCTTCCTCCTCTGTTTTAAATCTCAGAAGGGGTGCAACAGGTCCAAATACTTCCTCCCTGGAGAGACACAATTAACTACAATGGTTAAGCACATAAATTTAGACTAAAAGAGTATCAAATTTCCTGCATCAAAAATGAAAATTCCAAGCAATCACAATCGGGTCAAAATTTGGAACATAAATGTCACTGAAGAAACTAATAACCAACAAGCTAAAGGTGGCAATGGCTAAAACCAATCACCATCATAACATAACAACAAAATAAGTAAAAAGGAATTATCACCATCTCTAGTATTGTGCTATGAAAACTTATTATGCAGAAAATAAAGTTCAAAAGACAATCACTAAATTGTTTATGGTAAATCATTTGTAAAGTACCCGTAGAGGATTGTTTTGGTCCTCGAAACAAATTTCCCTTGCCATAAAAAGAACAGAATGATAGCACATGCAAGCTATAAAGAAACTAAATCAAGAGATGTATCGCTATCAGGTTCTCAGTGTGCATACTGCTGTAAACAGTAAACTGAATTTAAGAAATGAGGTTGTGAAAGTTAATGGAGGGGACAAGATTAGCTAGTGAGTGAAAATGGGCTACATATGTTTGAGGGTTAGGATACAAGGTCATTGAACAGATGCAGCTAGCCGTTGGTAGGCCATCAAAATGGTGGATGAAGGTTTATGAGAATATGGATGAATGCATTGAGTAGTGCCTTGATGAGCCACAATTAAAGTTGCGTGGTCTGATTAGTTGATGCAATATCTAGACTATATAAATCTGTGTTATGTGTTTTAATTTGTAAGATAGGAAGATTGAGAGAGAAATACAAACCACATGGGTTTGTTTGTGAGAGAAAAAGAGAGATGTTCAGTATAATTTTGTGTCTTTGGCAGTGTGAAATAAAAACTGTGTTTGAATTTGTGTGAGCTCGCACTCTCACCATCATTGGTATCAGATCCAGACTTGCAAAAATCCGGCAAGAAGCCGGTCCCTCTCTCTCACTGACCAAAAGCGAAGGTGGTCCAATGAGAATTTGGACCACATAAAGAGAATCATCTAGACAAGAAGAGTTCAGCACCGTAAAGCACGTTTCAAAAGCATCTGATGGCCACCCAAAACGACCTCCAGTTTCCAAGATGGACCAAAAAGGAAGAGTATAAAGCATGAGCGATGGTGCTTATAGCTCACAGAGAATCTGCAGAGGGGCAGACTGTGGGGTTCCTAGTAAGTGGAGCCAACAATCACGTGCGAAAAAAGGTGCATATTTGGTGAGCATGACGAGACTGGCAACGGATGAGTGTTGAAGTGGTGAATTCAGCTTAGTGGGGGTGTTGTAAATGTTAGGTTGAATTCAAGAAATGTGGCTGTGGAAGTTAATCGAAGGGACGAGATTAGCTAGTGCTTGAAGACGGGCTACACGTGTTTGAGGGCTAGGGCAGAAGGTCATTGAAGAGATCCAGCTAACAGCTTGCTAGGCCATCAAAAATGGTGGATGAAGGTTTGTGATGCGATGGATGATTCTATGGAGTGATGACTTGATGAAACTCAATAACAATTGTGTGTTTGATTAGTTGATGTATACCCATGTGTATTTCAAATTCTGGGAGGGAAAGAGAGAGAGAGAAACCAAGTGGGTTGGTTTGAGAGACCAAAAGAGAGCTGCTCGGTATAACAGTGTTTGTTTGTGGCAATGTGAAATAAGATGTGTTTTGAGTTTGTGTATGAGCTCCCTCTCCCACCATCACATATGTCAAAGGTGATGCCACCTAAACTTTGCAACATTCAGGCTGAAACATAGAAGCGCGTGAACATTTTCACCAAATTATATACATCATTCATCATCTCAAGGAACAGCCTTTGACATAGCTTAAGCTGCTCAACTACCTTGAGAACACTAAAGAAATTAAATCGTTCATCACCTTAAGGAGCAGCCTCTGACAGAGCACAACTACCTTTAGAACCACCAAACAACTGATTGCCATATACTATACTCCAAGTTTATGAGTGATTACATTGTTACAGCACCCTTACTTCGAAAATGAAAACAGCCTATATTATCATATGCAAGGTCATCCTTTTGGAATATTGAACAAACCCTAGGAATGTAAGCAAGGTATGCTTCGATCCCATGAAAACATATACCAGAATTAACTATCACCTTAAGCAACGGCATTTGATATAGGCCATATACTGCCATCCTGGTTTATAGCAGACTCCTGCTATTACTCCCATCTTTGGAAATGAAATAGAGGAAAGGAAACCTAACAATACATTACTTCGTCCAAACCTAATTAATGCAATTGCAAGACCATCGTTTAGCAATACTGAATAAAATATAGAATTGTGAACACCAATAGAACTTAAATAATTTAATCTATATAATGTTTTTACTATAGTATAATGCACTTTGTATCTGTTCACGCCACGATATTAAGATCAATTGACATGCATCAATCAGAAAAGATATAACGAGTTCAATCTGATCGCAGCAACGTCGTGGAAATTCTGCCTATGGTCAAACTTGTTGTAACTAGTATGCCCTTCAAAGCAACCTCAGTTAATGAGAACCAGCTATAGGGTTCTCAGGCTTCACCAAGAAACTTCCTAATTGACCAAAATCACCATTTTGCCTTGTCAAATTCACTCGATCATGCAACCTATACATAATTACGAATGGGTGTGTTTAGCAAGTCAACATTCATTGTATGAACCACGAACAGGCACCAAATAGCTACAACTGTCTTCCCACAAGTTTCTAAACTCTGTTATTCACACAATTCTCTGATAAATCTACACAGGAAAAACATAAAAAGAGTACAAAAGATCCCCCCCTTTCTGCTCATACATGAGAAATGTAATGCTTCAATAACAATGTAAGTAACCAAGTTTTGAATCTTTTTCTCAACAGGAAAAGCCATAACATTTCCAAAGAGTTAATGTTTGGCTTCTAGAGTTTTACCTTGATATGAGCATCTCATTATTGACATCAGCTATTACAGTAGGCTCATAAAAAGTCATGCCAAGGCTGTGTCTCTTTCCCCCTAGAAGAACTTTTGCTCCCTTTCATATGACAAAATAGCGATTCATGAGATCCAAAATTATGCAGAATTAATTAGCAAAACATACTGTATTTGACTAAATTGTAGTTTCTGAGTTTAGCACACCAACAGAAATCAACAATATTGAACACACATACACACGCACATCCTAGATTGACACATGTCGCATCCAAGCAGCAAGAGAGGACAACACGACAGATAACCTTACTGCAGTGGCTAACATCATTGTGATGTAAGGAAAATTTCCTGCCATTCTCCCAAAACATCTTGATTATTGTTTCTATGGCTCAATTGTCGGTGAGGATGGAGAGATTTCAGATGATGTAACACATAAGAGTATAAGATTTTGCTAAATAGAATTAGAAACGACAAACTTTGTGGAATGGTAGGGGTAGCACCGATAGAAGATAAGATGAGAGAAAATAGATTAAGGAGGTTTGGACATGTCTATCGAAGATAGGTTGATGCAGTAGCTTGGAGACATGATATGGTTATGGTAGATGGTAGCTTTAAGGGAAGGGGTAGACCAAAATTGACTTTAGAGCAAGTAGTTCAAAAGGATCAAGGTTTTTTTGGATATTACGGAATACAATGCCCTCGAAAAAGCTTGTTGGAGAAAACGGAGTTCATGTAACCGACCCCAATTGATTGTAAGGCTCAGTTTGGTACAAGAAAGGGCAGACAAGGTCCACCAAAAATGGGAAAAAAAAAGGTAAAGCTAGGAAAACTACAAATCAGTCTGCCCTCCAATCTCTACAAAACAAAATTAGAAAAATTAAAGTGGTATCCCTTTAAATGGAGGCGAACTGGAAGCCCAAAAAGATAACAAGTGCCTCACTATTGCATATTGACTCTATGTTCCTCGAACATGTCCAAAGAGAAATCTTGCATTGCGCTCCAACCACATAACCCAAAAGAGTGAGAAAGATACAAAATTCCTAATGCTAACTTAGTTATTTAGAATACTGATTGTCTTTCTGTTTGTAGGCCATACTCAAGACATTAGGCCCACAAGGCCCGAGTCCAGAAAATATGGGCCAAAAGGCCGAAAACAAGCGGCTTGAAGCCCATAGGCCGAACTAAGGCCCTGATGATTTTGCGAACCGAATCCCGGGCCGAACTTAAGGCCGCGGAGGTTTGTCGATTGAAACCCGAAACCCAAGCGCGGGAGGGTCAAAGAAGCGGAGCCGCGACGACCAATCCGCGGACCCCAACCGCGAAAGCTAGCCTCGGCCAACCCAGGGGGGTAAAGTCGCACACTGGACTGCACCGAAAACGATATTTTTAGAGTTTGGTGCCATAATCATTTTTTCTAGAGTCAGTGTCGCGGGACACAAGAGAAAACCACAGGGGGCCGCAGGGGCCAGTGCCGCGAGCCCCGAGCCGCGGTGGAGGGAAGACCGTAGGGCCGCAGGAGTCATGGTAGCGGACCCCACCGCAAAGATGGCTAGCTCCAACGGCTAAGCCGCGGAGCAGGAGGAGGACCCCCAGTGGTCCAGCCGCAGGGGGAGGGGGAGCAAGGCCCATCCGCGGAGTATGGTGGCGGGCCCCCAGCGGCTTAGCTGTGGGGGTGGGGTGAGCTGGCCCAGCACCTCAAGCCACAAGCATGGGGAGGAAAACCCTCGCGAGGGGGGAGGGGTGTCCAGCCCTAGCAACTAGGCCGCCGGGTGGAAGGGACCCCCAGCGGCAGGGCCGTGGGGGAGAAATGGGGGATGCCACGGGAGAGAAGGGGGAGCAGCGAGGGAGAAAGGAAGAGAGAGAGAGAGAGAGAGAGAGAGCGAAAGAGAAGGGAGGGGGGGGCGTGCCATGGCCACCACACCCACGGACCCTGCCGGCGTACTCCATATTAACAGCGCCAAGCGTCGGGCCTCGAGGCCAACGATGGCCAAGTACGTATGGAACCCCCCCCCCCTCTCATGCCGGATATCTGAATTCGAGATCGATGAAGGTCAGACGACAGTGGAAAATCAGGCCGAGGGGCCAGTCATGACCCATGAATCACTAGAGTTCGGGATCGCAAACCGAGGCCAATCAAGACCGGGTCATTGCCAAGACCTAAGTGGGCTGTAGATTGAAGACCAGAGCCAGACACGGCCACGTGTCCGGCAACCAAGCGACAAATAGTGAGGTCAAAGGATGGGAACGCAATTGAAGCGCATCCCGAGGTCCAGAACATCAGTCCTAACGCATGCACGCCCGAGCTGCGATGGCAGGGCTTAGGCGAATGGGCCGTGGGGATAGGACGTCAATGGTCGGGAAGAGACCGAGCAGATGGTCTCCCTGCCCTACTTACGGGAAAGAAAGCGGACTAGTGGATCGGTGACTTCAAAGAATGAGGGATCGCCACGGGACCTACTGTCACCGCGAGTCATAACAGGGGCAGGGTCACTATGGTCAAACATTTGGGGAAAGGGACACGTGTCAAGCATACATAGGGACACTTGGCACCAGAGCGTGGGCCTAGCATGCCTATATATACTTGACCCCCCTTACGTCAAATCAGTTGGTTAATTCATTGATTGACCGATTGGGCATAGGAGCATCCTAGAGAGAGAAAGGCTTCCTTTAGGCTTGAGAGAGATCTTCTCCCAACCTCCTTCTAGTCTACTCTCTAGGTCTTGTCCCCCACCTACCTTCCTAGGCCCATTTCTGGGTTAAAGAAAGCCGTCATCCTCTTTCTTTTGGTGTTTGCCTCCTCGTTCACCCTTTCCACTTCTTCTTCTTTCCTTTTGATTAACCAGAGTTCATTGTTCTTAACCTCTCCAGCATATTCTTACGAATATTCTCACCCTGCAAAATCCATTCCCTACACTGTTGAAGTGTTGACCGATGAAACTAGGACAATTGGGCACTCCTTGCCCATAAGCACACCCCCACGCGCTCTCTCGCGCACACAAATCCACACAATCCCAAATATGGACTACCCTCTTGCACATGGGTTATGATACAAAGACGTGCCTCTTATCTTCACGACACGTGTACAGTCCCGTCACCAGTCCTAGCAGTGCGGGATCAGAGGATTCACAAACATCTTGCACTTGCCTCACCAAACTGACATACGGCAAAAGTTTCAGCAGTATAATAATTGCATGCCTGATCACAGTGGTGGACATACCACATGAGCCATTATATTGCTGTAGCAGTTGTACCACGTCACACTCCCATGTCTTCACCATGAGGCAGGTCAAGTATGCTGAAGTCTTAAGCACATACGGTGGACTTTGGGACCTTGTCGCTTGAGAGCTAGAAATGGAACTTCAACTGGGTTAATGCCACCGGCATAAAGATTTGGAATCCTGAATAGAATCCTAAAAGTCTGACATCTTTGACAAGTCATAAGGAATCAGTACAGCTTCAATCAGATTGAATGCCGTATTCATCTGGGAGGGTTAAGGGAAGCTGGAAGGAGACCCCACTTTGTTAGTGCACCAGATTTAGCTCATGATCTTTATCTAAATCAACATCTATTAGTGATGATAAACAAACCTTTGACGTAGCATCTTTCAGAAATGATTCAACCTGTAAGACGAAAGCAAAAGGGTCAAGTAGTGCCAAAACAGATGTAAGAAATTGCAGCATCACAGATCACTGCTTCATGGAACTCCAAAATAAAAAGTACCTTCTGCACTGCAGCTTCATTTATTAGTGGGCCCTGCAATAAACAAACAACATAACTTCAAACCAGGTTCCTTAAATTACACTTGTTCTCCTGTAGGCAGAATGGGGAAATTGCCCTGCATAGAAGTTATTTGGAAGAAGATATCTCTTCGTCCCAGAGCAATAATTTATCTGGAACCCACCATAAACTGAAATTTCAAGTATAAATCCAAAAGACTAAATTGTAAGGTACAACTTCAGGGCTCCACTCCACATTGATCCCATCATAACGTGGTAGGAATAATTCTAAACAAGTGATTCCGTGATGAACATAGTACCATCTATTCTTAATGAAGAAATGAGTGTGACATATGGTGCATGACTAATTACCTGAGACACACCTTCGTGAAAACCATCCCCAACTTGCATTTTCTGGACAGCATTTGATAAAGCATTTGCAAATTGATCGTAAATACCTGTACCGCCGTTCATTACATCAAACACAAAAATAACTAGAAGAGAAAAAACGAAGTGAGTCATATCCTTATCTCACGCGACTCCGACTTGGCTTTCCTTATGGAACACCACTCCATTCAAGCAAATTCTGTACTTTGAAGAATCGGGCAGGTTCCGATAAAACAAACTCTAAAGAGAACCACGAATAATCAAGCTACTAGTCTTAGTAGAGTCTTGTTGTTAGCCAGTTTTATAAACTATTCTTGACATATCTTTGTGGGGGGGGGGGGGGGCCCCCCCCCCCCCCCCCCCCCCCCCCCCCCCGCGGCTCATGGATGACTCTACGAGTCACATAATTGGTTTTAAATTGGGATCTTAATTGGATTTAAAAGTCAAAGTTAAGGTTCTAAAATTCCCCCAAAACACTTGAGTTTTTGTTTATCCCAAAATCACGTAGAGGATAGCCCACAGAGGTAGGGATGGCAATGGGGCAGGTTTCACTCATCCCGCCCCAATCTCCAATGGGGAAACATTTTGGACCCCATCCCCATACCAAGTGGCAAAATGGGTTTCCCAGCACCACACCCAAACCTGGTATTGTTGTCTTCAATTATTTTTTCTATTGTTCCTTTTTTTGCTTTTCATGAGTAAAAACATTACAAGTAACAAAATAATCACCATGTAGAAAATAAATTCGTAGGAATTACAGTAACACCATTGGTGGTGTTTTCTTTCCACCTACGAAATCAATTAATGATAATAAAAACTAACCAAACGAATCATCGTATCATCATTCAAATGAAAACATCACAGATTCGTGTTTCGAGCTATGATTAAAAATTATACAATTAAAACAATCTGCATCAAAAAATCGCATTCCATGCCTGATCATTTGCTTTACAATTGGCAAATGATCAGACATCTGTTAAGCAAGAAAAAGGCACATAGCTCAAGAATCCAACTATTTCTGCTACTCTGTGAGATTTAGGCATTCGATCATGTTAGGATGAATTGCAAAAACAATCAATAGAATATGAACTGCATATCTGGATCTATAAAATAGAAACTCAACAGAAATAGGCTGATTGTACTTCTACTTATACCTTCTTGCACAATTATTCTATTTGCACAGACACAAGTTTGTCCACTATTGCGGAACTTCGTTCCCAACTGCAACAAGAAATTAGATATAAACAGTTCACCCAAACATACAACTGAAAGCTGACAGAATACGGACAACTATTGCTTAAAAACTACAAGCACTTGAACAAGGCAATATGTGGGTGCTAAGAGAGAAACATAACAGTGTAAAATATGCGACTCCTCTTCAAAACAAGTCACACTACCCTGGGAATTCGACAGGATAAAAGAGAAGGAATAGTGATGCACAACTATTACCATGGGAAAACCGCATAGTGCAGCAAAAGTACACAGAATCACTTGGCACTTGAAAGCAGCAGCTAAAATAAGATTTGTCCCAAAACTTGGTGGGCCTTTTCAAACCAGTAATAAAGCCGCAAAAGAGTCGTTCAAGTACTGATCACGTTAAGTTTAAGAACAAAAGATGAAATAGTTTCTGTTGGAACAGTGGTGGCTACGAAGATTCCGTTTTGAATGATGTCGTACTAATTAAGCATTTCTTGCATTGCACAGAAGACAGCAATTATATGGCTCAGAAATATGATGTCGTGGAAGAACAGCCAAGACATTTGCCTTCAATGAAGTTGGACACTCATCATCTAATCTACCTGTAAACTAGGAAGATGCCATCGAGGATCTAGGAAAGACCATCTAGGCAACTGGTTGATGATCAAAGATCTGCCCAAAAACTTGACAAGGTTGCACTGGTAAACTTCCACATTAACTAACAAACATCCAGAAACAAATTCATAGAACTTAGTTGCACGAAGCGGGAGCGGGTGCAGGAGCGGGGACAGATAGAAGCTCCTAAGCTTAGAAGTGCCAAAAGGAGCTTATATATAAAATAAACAACGCAAATAAAATTAGAAAATAAAGTTAGCAGTCTATTTTACAAGATTTCTAACTTTTTAGTTTAAAACATACCACGTATATGTAACAGGCCAATAAAGGCACAGTAGTCTAAGAGAAAAGAGGAGGGATGTGTAAGTCGACAAATTTTATTTAAAAAATTGGCTCTTTTTTGTAAAAGCATAACAATGAATAAAAAGAACGCTAACTATGAAACATTCTAAAGCCAAGCAGGCTAACCCTGGGACATGCAAAATATACAGCTATACCCATCTAAAAAGAGCAGCTGTAGATAGCCCACATTTCTTCAACTAGATTCTAGACTGACAAAGCAAAACATAAAACCATAATGGAAAATCAAAGAATGAAGTTCTGGTTGCGACATGCTTCGATCTATTTACCAGGTACGATTGGCCACATCAGTTGCTACACACTTAATCCAATTGCCCATTAAAGTCAGCATTGTTGACTGAATAATATCACATTACAATCAGCATGTTTAGACAGGTCCTGACTTACGGTTCCTTTTATTGCGACATCCAGGTCTGCATCATCAAAGATAATGCAAGGAGCATTCCCACCAAGTTCCAGCGAAACCTACAATTGTAAGGGAGGATAATGAATAGGGTATGATAAATATGTACTCTGACATTTATAACCCGTGTTGCAGTCACCTAATTTCTTGTGCATACCTTTTTAACAGTCGCAGCAGCACCTGCCATCAATTTCTTTCCAACAGCAGTTGAACCAGTGAATGTAATCTTTCTTACCTAAATAGGTTTTAAAACAGAACAAGTAGCCACAGTTCAGGCATCTATATAACAATACAAGGGGGTATTTTCAAAA
>JABCMJ010018649.1:0-12188 GCA_014822125.1 Arbutus unedo | reverse complement strand
ACAACACATGGCTACCGTACCCATAGTAGCTCTGTTCTTTATTTTGAATTCACAATGTAAACCCGGAAGGGGTATTTTAGTAATCTTGTCAAGCTTTTATCAACAATGTTTTCAATTCATATTCCACATTTATGAAGTTATGTTTTAATCATGTTTACATGGCATTAAAATATTTTAATTAATGTTTCGAGAAATCGGGGCATTACAGCGTCTATTACCACCACTCATCTTATTTAGTACTACCAGTTGCGTGTCTACATCGAGCATCTGCAATATATAAAAATAACATTTATTTTATTTTATATATTTTGTATGTAACGAAAATTCGTGAATTTTGATGACAATATATGAACATATGTATGCTCACATTTTTCCTTTGAACTTCCTGGTTATTTATTTATTTTTTAATATTTTAGTAGATGGTGGGAGGATGATTGTTTAAATAATTTTTGTCGTTAGCCGGTACGAAATTCACAACTTTGATTTAATCTGATGCCTCGGTTGGTAATCTATATCTTAAGCTGCTTCTCTAAAAAATAAACTTTTGAAAGTACTCGATGAAAATCCACACTCCGGGTACGTAAACTTTTCAAACCTCACCTGCACTATAAAAACATTAAAAGAAGGTATTTCAACACGAAGATTATTTTACCGAAAAAAAAAATTAATATCCATGACGGTCTTCAATGCACACCAATAAATTGGCGTCTAAAAAATCTACGTAGTAAGTTAAGGTGAAAAATGTCCAATTTTGCTTCAAAATTCTAGAAATGTTTTTGTATAGAAACGACTCAAAATCTCGCGAGAAATACTATGGGTCCTAACCATGTGTACAAATCATGTACAAATAGTAATTAGGTGGCAATCTCTCACTCTCTCTTACTTGCCTTTCCTCGCTCTCTCTCTACCTATGAGAGATTGTCACCTAACCGTTGGTACATAATTTGTACACATAATTAGTAGACATTTCTGTTTTCTTTTTATTTATTCTCAACAAAAGTAGATCCATGCATGATAGAAAATTAAATGACTATACAAAGTTTACACCGCCAATTTAAATTAGCAACAAACGGACAAATGAGGAAAACTTAATTCGATATTGTTTTGCATGCGTCATGTTTTTGATCATATCAGAGAATATGAAATTGAGGAAACCTTAATTCTCACAAATGTTAAATACGCAAACCTCACTAAAAAGTGCCCCCACAAGTGCTTTGTATGTGGATGTTATAAATGTGGTTAGTGTAATGGGTCTCGGTTTAAGGATTTCCAGTGTAGAAGGCAGAGTAATGACTGATTTTCTACCCTTAATTACAATGGTTGGGGTTTGTTCTGCTGGGTATTTTCACAATAATATTCACAAAATACTTATCAAATTGGCATGATCAATCACTAAAATTAAGAATATAATAAATTAAAATACTATAGATTAGAGATTTAGAAAATAGCATGTAAGAAATGAAAGGCACGATAAGTTGCTGTCCTAAAGCCATATTCACATCCGTTCGTGTAGGTACTGGCAGACGAATACCGCTCCAATATACAACCCAAAATCTCACAGGATATCTCCACGTTACATGATCAGTAGAAAACGAGGGTGTCAAGATTTTCTCAAATTGTCCAGAATAATATAGGAAAGTAGTGTAAAAAAAAAGAGAGAACGGAATTCCAATTCACTAACAAGACTAATAGGACAACCCTATATTTATAGGACTCCATGTGTATTTTCACAAAAGGTCATGTCCTTAAAACACCCTTTAAATTTGAATCCCTTAAAATGAAATGACATTCTTTTGGTATTAAATACATATAATTTGAAACATCATGTCCATTAATAAAAAGTGCAACTCAATTAAAAGACATGTCTTTTAGAAAATTATTATTTTTAAATTTGTAAAACTTAAATTTCCAATATGTTCTTCCATTTTGTTTATTATTTCGTTGACGTTAAAGATTACTAGTAGTAGCGACGTAAGCACTGCATGTGCTAGTCGAACATTATCAAATATATAAAAACACACACTCATATTGTTTCGATTATTGTAGACCTAAACATAATTTTGGAGATGAAAATTGATGGAAGTGAAAAGTTGTACGTGTTTAGAGAAATGGTTACTATTTTTTAGAAATGTTGTGATAATAAGTGCGGAGAAGTGGGCTAAATCTTGGAGGAGTGGGTAGTTTTTTTTTTGTTTTGAATGATTAAGACAATGTCAATTTTATTCCCGGCAATTAACTTTCTATCATTTTTTTAGTGTGTGAAAATAACTTTTATAAAAGATAATTTTGTCAAGTAAAAAAAATGACAAAGCTTCAAAAAGGAAGACACCAAATTGTCATCCCTTCACAAAAATAATTATGCAAGAGGTCCATTGCCCATTTCACCTTAGAAACAGGAACCACAATTATGCAAGAGGTCCATCCTCTCTTGCGTTGGCAGTATGTTGTTGATGTATTGATGCCATAATCTTGGTATTCTATTTTCTTTATCCATCTATTTTCAGATGTTCTTCCCCAATCATTTTTTTTGTTCGCCTCTTCCAAATGTAGATGAAATTTTAGCAACTTTTTAGTGGAATTTGATAATATTTTGATGGAGATTTTATGAAAAACGCGACTATGTACAATGCAAAAAAAAGAAAAAACAATTGACTTGAATTTTAGAGAAGAAAATGTACAGAAAAAACATCACAAATGTATACTGAAGCATCTCAACTCCACAAAACAGCAAATTTCCTTGAAATTAAAATGGAAAGTAAAGAGTTAGTTCACACGAATAATAGCGTTTTAATTCAGTCCAACATTTGTCTACTCTGAAGATGTTTCCATGACTTTCTTGATGATATGGGTTGCGGGTCTCGAACCATTTGGTGAAAAATAAAAGGAATACACAGCCGAAAACTGCACATCAGGGATAGTGGGGACGATAAAACTAAAAGTTTCAGTTAGTAAAGGGAAATGTGGAGGTTACAGAATTCTATTTTTACCCTTACAATTGTTGGGTGTTTGAAGTATTTTAATAGGAATTAAGGATTGTTATTGGGACCATTTTGAAAAATTGAAAAGTTGACACAATGACATAAAAAGAGGACACCAAACTGGTGTTCTTTCTTTATATATTAAAGTAGATAATTTTTCTTAGGGTAAATAGCATTGACCTCCTTAACGTTATTGACAATTGCATAGACCTCCCCTAATGTTTTAGAAAATACAATCATCTCCCTTGCTTTTGAAATAATTAGATCATTACCTCCTTGCCATTAGTTTTCATTAGTTGCTGTTAATTTTGTCCTTAAATCTGACCATTTGCCATTATGTCACACTCACTCCCTTAATGTTTCGGAAAATGCAATCATCACCCTAACTTTTGAAAATTTATGCTATTTTTTTAGATCAAAAGATTAAAAAAATTTGTGGATAGTTTTAAAAATTTATTTGCACCAATTCAAAGAAGTAAGCAAAAAAATAAATTGGTGTCAATTTTAAAAATAAAATTTTTTCGTACATAACTCTTTAAAATTTTGGCACCAATTTAAAGATCTTGATTATTTATTTGAATTGGTGCAAATAATTTGTAAACACATGCACAAAAATACTTTAATCCTTTGAAACTAGCATGAATTTTCGTAATAAAAAAATTTATTTTAATATATGGCAAAAAAATAATTGATCAACACATCAATAAATATCAGAAGTTTATTTATTTACATTAAATTTACATTCACCTCAATTAAAATTTGAATAAAATAAATTTATTTATTTCTAAAACAAAAGTTCTCATAATGTTTTACTATTATACTCTTATTGAACAAACATACAGCATTTTGAAATATTTAGCCCTTGAACGTTATACATTTTTTATGGCATATTTATTATTTTTACGAGATACTTCCTTTTAGTCAAAAGTGTCAAATCTCAAAAAAAATCCTCAAAAAGATTGCCATAGCATTTCTTGCCATTATTGTTTTATATATTACTCACTGATAAAGGTAAATCAGAGAGTTATGAGGAAGGTTTACATAATAAGAGTTCAATCAAGTGGCAGGTGGCCATGAAAGATGAGATAAATTCTTTGTGAAAAAATCAAACTTAGGAGTTGACAAATTTGTTGATCGGTAAGAATGCTTTGTATAATAAGTGGATCGATAGAATTAAGAAAGAACACGACGTAGCAAGCGCTATAAGGCAAGATTGGTTGTCAAGGGATTTCGGAAGCTATTGACTACTCGGATACCTTTTCTCTAGTTGTGAAATTGATGACAATCCAATTGGTACTAGGAATTGTTATTGCTGACAATTTACATCTTGAATAGTTAGATGTCAAGACCGCTTTTCTTGATGGTGAATTGGAGGAAGATATCTACATGCATTAGCCATCGAGATTCATAGTGCAAGAAAGGAGAAATAAGGTTGCAAACTAAGTAAAAGATTGTATGGTTTGAAATAAGCTCTGAGGTAATGGTACAAGAAGTTTGACAGTTTCATATGTAGTAATGGGTTTACAAAAATATAGGTTGATCATTGTTGTTATGTGAAGAATTTTGACAAATACTATATCATTTTATGGCTATATGTTAATGGCATGCTTGTTGCAGGGTCATGAATCAAGGAGATCAACAACTTGAAAAAAATATTGTCAAAACAATTTGCTATGAATTGAAAGATTTGGAAGCAGCAAAGCAAATCCTAAGGATGGGAATCATCCAAGATAGGGCTAATGCTACACTGAACTTATCATGGGCCGAATATGTGGAGAAGGTGATGAAAAATTTAACATAGATAATGCAATATTTACGAGTACATCATTGGTTAGTCATTTTATACTATCTAAGGATCAATCGCCTAAGATAAAGGAGGACAAGAATTTTATAAGTAGAGTTCCACATGCATCTGCGATTGAAAGTCTCATGTATGCTATGGTTTTCACATGACCAAATATTGCACATGTAGTGATAGTGGCAAGTAGATACATGAGCAAACCGAGAAAGCAGCATTGGGAAGTAGTGAAATAGATTTTCATCTATTTAAAGAGTTCTACAAATGTCTCACTCTGTTTCACGAACACAAACCTAAAGTTGCAAGGATATGTGGATGCTAATTTTGCAAGTGATGTTGATAGCCAAGAGAGTACAACCGAATTCATTTACACTTTGGTGGTACGACTATTTGCTGGGACTCTACGTTATATAAAATTCTTGCTCTCTCTGCTACATAAGCGAACTATGTACCGACCACAAAGGCTTAAACCGAGACGGTTTGGTTATGAGTGTTTATACCTTATGGTGACACCTTGACCGGTCACGATAATTGGAAAAAATATTCAAAAAAGTTCAACCCTCATAGAACATGATAAATACTTTATTGACCCTAGAATCATTTAATTACACATCAACCCCAATTTAGATTATTCATGTTTTATCCTTGTCTCGTAGGAACATCATTTTAGTATGGCATCCATTTTTTCCAAATCAATCACATGATTATATTTGAACATGATGCTAGATTAGCATTTTAACACAAGCATGGACTTTAGGATTTAGAAGGTTGGTTGGACTTTGAAATTTAAGGTATTGTGCAAATACTTGAACTTCGAAAAATTGATAAAATTTGAGGACCTGGAATTGTTGTGGATTATATATTCTCCGTGAGAATATGTTATTGGTGTCATTAGCCGTGATGCGACTTTAGATGAGCTATGGCTTGATCTATGAGGTGTCATTAGTCGAGCTGTGTTTATCTAAGTTATGTATTAAGTCGTGTCATATTCTTTAGTTGTAGTGTGTCTTTTTCAATAAAATTTAGTCGTTGTAGAAGTGAAGTTTGGAAAGTACTTTGGTATCGACATGATGTTCGAAAAATATAACGTTCAGAAACATAACGCCTAAAAACATGATGGACGAGAACATGATAGTCAGGAACGTTAGCGATCGAGAGCACAACTAGCATGGTGGTAATTGTGATTGTCATTGAACAGGAGCATCATAAATTGGGAAGATGTGGTATGACATGACATGTGGTCATGATCGATGGTGTATATTTTGAAAGTCGAGAACTTATGTAAAACATCTAAGGAATTGATGGAACTTGGGATATTGATTAGATAGATAACACTTGAAAGTCACTTTTTGCGTTCAACACACCTCCACACATTATTAAAATAAGTAGAGCTTGTCCTTTTTCCCCTCCCTCCATAATCCAATAGCATCCTCCAACACAATATTCTTGTTTGAAGCACTCTCTTGTACGACTTTGGCATGGAAAAAGTTGTCTTCTTATCACCTCCTTTGAACCAATCTACTTACAACTTATTCATCCTCTAAGGCATAAGCCTCTTTCAACGGTTCTTCCACTCCCATGTACTCCTTCGCATCAAAATCATCATGCTCATGAAGTCGTTCCAGAGCCTGCTCCAACTCCCTAGCCTGCTAATGTGAATGTACGTAACTAGGTCCTTGATCTCCAACTTTATAGCTTCCATCTACATTGTTTAAATTTTCTTTGAACTCTGAATCTCCAACATCCCAAAATAACTGTCCTCCAACAATGAAAAATGATATTTCAACATTCCGGCTTCTATGCAAATGAGCATCGAAAATAAAATGACTTTGCACTCTAGGAACTAGCTAATTCAATAGGCGGCAAAAAACTAAGACAACGGTGTGAACCTCGGCGAGGCAGATTTTTCTAAGACCTTTATTGGGTTACTTCACCCTCCATATGGAATTTACCAAAAGACAATCGAGTCTAGCTCTAATGTTTGCTCTACCACCCATCTTGTTGGCTATTTAGATTGTTGTAATTATTACATTATTTTTTGATTGTTTTTTTGTAATTTGATTTTTTTGTAAATTTTTATTTTGTGTTAATTTTTTTTATGATTATTGGTTCGTCTCAATATTAAATTTTAGAAAAGTATAAAATTATGTTCAAAAATAAAAACAAAAAGACAAAATTGTGTTTCTGTTCGAGCTTATTTTTCGTATTTAATAAAAAAATTAATTTTTGAATATAATTTTATATTTTTTAAATTTCTTTCGTTGATACGAACCAGTAAACAAAAAATAAATTGATGCAAAAATAATAAACACAAAAAGAATTTGAATAAAGATAAAAACAATTAATTTACTTAATTTAGGCCAAGTAGAATTGCCTTCTCTTTTTTTTTTTGATATTATGAACTAAAAGGGGCTACCCTACGCACTAACAGTTTTAATAGAGTAGGCTCATGGACGATGGTGAAACCCTTCATGCCTTTTCTCAGGGAGACTGGCGCACCTTAACTTCTTCCTCCTCCCAACCCCTCAACACCACTGCTAGCAATAAACGCTTTCTCAAAATCTAAGCGCCGCCCATAGACATCAAAGATCCCTTCCCAACATTAGATGACCCTCGACCTTGTTCTTCCCCTCTCACCCTTCTCTTCCTTTATATGGTGGTTACTGATTAGGCACACTGTGTATGCATTTGTATAGTTTAATATGTAGAGTGCATGAGCGAAACATGCATGAGCGTGGAGTGTAAGTGGTTTGTATAAGAGAAATGTGAGAGTTGGTTGTGGGAATGAAATGTGTGTGTGTGTGTGTGTGTGTGTGTGTGTGAAAGAGAGAGAGAGAGAGAGAGAGAGAGAGAGCTATGAGAATGAGTAGGAGTAATTTTGGAATTTTCACAATCTTCAACTTACGGTTCCACTTAGTGGCTAAAAATACCAGAGTAAATGGGTTAGGCCCAAACAGGTGTTAAATTAATGACTTGTTAGGCCAAAATATTAGATTTTGTATTGGGCCTTTTTGCTATCACTATTGTTGGGTCTTAGTATAACAAAGATCCATGTTGGTATAGTGTAGATTTCTCTAAAATATTTTAGAAAGTAAGTCTAATAGTTGTAATGTAGAAAATCTAGGAAGTGAGTCCAAGAGTTGTTGAAAAATCTAGGAAGTGAGTCCAAGAGTTATTATCTAGAATATTGTGGAAGAAAGCCAAACTCTTATAAATATGTAATCTTTCTCAAGTGAGATTGATGTGAAAAAGAGAGACTTTAATAGAGAACACATTCATAAATTAATCTTCTCCTTTTCCACTAGATTTTTATCCTTAAAGAATTTTGGCTAATTACAAGCCAACAAAGTGGTATCAGAGCTCGGTTGTCCAACAACAACCTGGGCGTGACAATTTGCGTCGGGAAAATAAACCCCGAATAAGCAGAAGAATATGGCAAGTTCGAGCAATCAAGACGGTGGCATCCAACAATCTTTAATTCTATTTTTTGATGGTAAAAATTATGATTTTTGGTGTGTAAAGATGAAGACCCTACTTATCTCAAATGATTTGTGGGAGTATATTGAAGAATGATTTGACGATCCCAAAGATGTAGAAGGTTTGACGGAGGGAAAAAAGCAACAATTGAAGACGCACAAGAAAAAAGATGCAAAAGCACTCTATATGATTCAACGAGTAACTGATACAATTTTTTCAAGAATTATCAATGAGACAAAGGCAAAGGATGCGTGGGATCTTCTTCAAAATGAGTATCGGGGTAACCTAAAGGTAAAATCTATAAAACTTCAATCTTTGAGAAGAGATTTTGAGAACATGAAAATGAAAGAAGGAGAATTGTTGAAAGATTATTTTTCTAAACTCATGGAAGTTGTGAATCAAATGAAAACATATGGAGAAGATGTCACTAATCAAAGAATTGTGGAAAAAATTTTAATTGAGTTTGACGGCAAAGTATAACCCCATTGTTGCAATTCTTGAAAATACTAAGGATATTGCAACTTTAAGTGTTGAGGAATTGATAGGTTCGATTAAAGCATTTGATCAAAGATTGGGTAACCAAAATGAGAAGTCAATTGAAAGTGCTTTTCAATCTAAACTCAATATTGGTGCCCCTAAAACTCAAGCAACCTCTTCGAATTTTAATCAATCTATAGGAGAATCCTTTAGTAGGGAAGAGAAAAAGGAAGAGGAAGAAGTGATCATTTAAGAGAAAGAGGAAGAAATAATTTTCAGAGGAAAAATAATGAAGATTCCACTCAACAAATGTGTGGAATTTGTAATCGAAGTAGCCATGTTGATAAAGATTGTTGGTTTCGAGGAAAACCGCAATGCTATAATTGTAAAAAATTTGGACATTACAAGAAGGATTGCAAATTAACAACAATCAGTAAATTTTTTAAAAAATCAAGAAATCGAAGGGAGTTTACTTTATACTTGTCACAATGCATTGGAGAAAAAAAATGATGTTTGGTTTATTGATAGTGGTTGTAGTAATCACATGACCGGTGATGAGAAATTTTTTACAAACATCGATACTTCCTCAAGTTCCAAAGTTATGTTGGAAAATGGTGCCTTAGTTCAAGTAAAGAGCAAGGGTACTATTGCCGTAGAAACCACAAAAGGAACAAAATACATCTCGAATGTTCTATTAGTTCCAGAATTGAAGCAAAATTTGTTGAGTATTGGGCAATGATGGAGCATGGATACGTTGTTCACTTTAAGGAAGACTATTGCAAGATTTATGACAAAAATAGGAGCCAATTTGTAGCAAAAGTCAAGATGGAGAAAAATTAAAAAATTTCACTTACTTTACGCTACACAAAAAATGTTGCTTTGAAGATGAATATTCTTGATGAAGCATGGTTTATGGCTTGGGCACAAAAGACTTGGGCACTTAAATTTTCAAAGTTTGAAGTATCTACAACAAAAGAGCATGGTTTATGGCTTACCGATGATTCAAGAAGTGAAGCAAGTATGTGAAAGATGCGCTCTTGAAAAACAACATTAGGAGGCATTTCCAAAAGACAAAACATGGAGAGCTAAAGCACCATTGGAGCTTGTTCATACCGATGTGTGCGAGCCTATGGACACGACAACTCATAGAGGTAATAAGTACCTTATTATTTTTGTTTATGATTTTTCAAGAATGATATAGGTTTATTTTATGAAACAAAAAACCGAAGTATTTAACATTTTCAAAATGTTTCAAAGTCTTGTTGAGAGACAAAGTGGTCACCTTATCAAAGTGCTAAGAAGTGATAGAGGTGGAGAGTATAACACTAATGAATTTATGAAATTTTGTGAAGATATTGGCATGGAAAGACAATTAACCATTGGATACACTCCACAACAAAATGGAGTGGCGGAAAGAAAAAATAGAACTATAGAAGAAATGTCAAAATCAATGCTTCATAAAAAAGGTTTGCCTAAATTTTTTGGGGTGAAGCCATTAACACAGCGATCTATTTGATGAATAGATATCCCACAAAAGCTCTTGAAAATAAAACTCCAGTAAAAGAAAGCCCTCGGTAAATCACTTGAAAGTGTTTGGTTGTATTTGTTATGCTCATGTTCCAAAAGATTTGAGCCACAAGCTTGATAAAGTTAGTGAAAAATACATTTTTGTTGGTTATGGTACTCAATTAAAGGGCTATAGGCTTTATAATTTGAAAACAAACAAGTTGATTATTTCTCGAGATGTTATCTTTGATGAAAATGCTTCTTGGGATTGGAAGGGAAAGCAAGTTCAAAATTAAATTCCTAGCATTTATGAACAAAATGATGAAGTTGATTGTGTTGAAGGTGATATTGAAGCTCCAAATCAAATAACTCCAATGTCTCTAACTCCTCCACCAAGTTCAAGTTCTTCATCTCCAAATTCAAGTCCAAGAAAAATGAGAAGTTTGAGTGATGTGTATGCAAGATGCAATTTTTGTGTTGTTGAACTGGAAAGCTTTGAAGAAGCAATTAAGGATGAAGCTTGGAAGAAAATTATGGAAGAAGAAATTCGGATGATTAAAAAGAACAAAACATGGGAGTTGGTAGAGAGACCCAACGCAAAAGAAATGATTGGCGTAAAATGGATCCACAAAATAAAGCTCAATCCGGATGGTTCCATTCAAAAGAACAAAGCAAGAATTGTTGCCAAAGGGTATTCTCAACAACCCGATTTTCAAGAAACATTTGCTTCGGTGGCTCGGCTTGACACAATTAGAGCACTCATAGCATTGACGGCTTCAAAATGATGGTTCTTGAATCAACTTGATGTGAAATCCGCATTCTTGAATGGTATTCTAGAGGAGGAAGTGTATGTGGATCAACCTCAAGGTTTTATTGTCAAAGACAAAGAAAATAAAGTGTACAAATTGAAGAAAATTTTGTACGGGTTAAAGCAAACACTTATTTCAACAACAAAGGCTTTAAAAAAAACATGAGCAAGCCAACTTTGTATATAAAAAAGCAAGGTAACACCGGTATCCTAATAGTTTCTCTTTATGTTGACGATCTTATTTTTACTGGTAATGATGAAAAGATGGTTGAAGAATTTAAAAGGGATATGATGAGAAAATATGAAATAAGTGATTTGGGATTATTGCATTAGTTCTTGGGAATTGAGATTTTTCAAATGGAAAATGGTGTTTTTATTTGTCAAAAGAAGTATGCCAAAACTCTTCTTCAAAAATTCAAAATGATGAATTGCAAAATAGTTGCGACTTCTTTGATTGTGAATGAGAAGTTGACAAAAGAAGATGAGAGTAAAGAAATTGATGCATCTCTTTATAGAAGTTTGGTTGGAAGCTGGTTGTACTTGACAGCTACGAGGTCGAACATTATGTTTGCCACAAGTTTATTATCTCGATTCATGCATAATCTAAGTCAAACTCATTTTGGAGCGGCTAAAAGAGTTCTGAGATATATTCAAGGTACTCTTGACTATGAAATTTGGTATGACAAAAATGTGAGTGCAAAGTTGATTGAATTTTGCGATAGTGATTGGGCCGGTTGTATTGATGATATGAAAAGTACTTCCGGATATGCATTTTCTCTTAGCTCGGGTGTCATTTCATGGGCATCCAAGAAGCAACAAGTCGTGGCACAATCTTTAGTCGAGGCCGAATATATATCAACGTCTTTGGCAACGTCTCAAGCTATATGGCCAAGAAATATCTTGGAAGATGTTGGCGAGAAGCAATAAGAGACTACTCCAATTTTATGCGACAACAAATCCGCCATTGCCATGACAAAGAATCCTGTATACCACAGTCATTCAAAACACATTGCCATAAAGTATCATTTTATTAGAGAGACCGTGGAGGCTAAGGAGATTCTACTTAAGTATTGCAAGATCGAAGATCAAGTGGTGGATATTTTCACTAAAACTCTATCAAAAGATAAGTTTCAATATTTTAGAG